>JAUESF010000048.1:3058286-3071167 GCA_032274765.1 Malacoctenus tetranemus
TTTTTTTGAAGAACTTAATTTATTGACGTTTTATAAGACGATCCCGCAGTTCAATACAATGAGACATGTAAGGGAGGATAAATGAACAACAGATCAGATGCAGGCCTTTATAGTTGAGGACATTCCTACATCTGTAAAGGATCACAACACACTGTCCCTTTATGATAAATCACCAATCGACGAAACGTCGTCTCAAACACTCTTCCTATACGATGATCACAGTTCCTTCAGTCAATCCACCATTCGTTTTGTAACTCCTGTAAATCACGACTTTAGATTTTTGCAATATCCAAAGTGAATTTGTGTACGTTCAACCCAGTTTTAAGGGTTTCCAGTGTTCAAAAGTTCCTTGAAGTCTTCCATCGGGCCACTGAGCCGACGGCTGGAGGTTTCTGTCTCGAACCGATGACAAGGAACAGAAAGGAGAAACAATCACAGGCGCAGAGCTGGCGCGCTTACCGGCCTTGGGGTTGTCTGGGTTCTTGTCTGGATGGCACGTCAAGGCCTTCTGTCGATAAGCTTTCTTGATCTGGAGCGATAAGAGCAGAGAAAAAACACACAATGTCACAAAAAGGAGAAAGAAAAAAACAGACAATGAGCCTTTCACAGCGCAGATGACTTCTGGCTGGAGCGCCGAAGCAAAGACTCTTGATTTCAATATCGATTATCTCTATCCTGTCATCCTTGGCCGGCGGAGCCGCGGCCTGAACGCGGGACGAGGGTCTCGCCGGGCTGACGACAGCGAGCGGAACATTGGAGGCGACACGTTGGGCTGCGCGCGAAAGAGTGGGACACCTGAGCCGACGCCGCGGCCCACATCCGGCCCCGGCGAGCACGACGGAGGACAATGGCCGACCGCTGCGGCGCGCGGTCCATCATCCAAAAACGAGGAGCTCTAACGAGTCCCAGGCAGAAGGTGGATCATGGGGAAACGCTGGGACTTCAGTGTTTGTCTTTGCCCCGAACAACACATGACCACGAAAAACATTAAGCGCTCGCGCTGGGGAGTCGGGCTTTCGGGAGACTCGGGGGTCAGGGAACCAAAACAATGCTTGGGGGCACTATAATGTCAGATGAGGTTCTGGTTAGAGCCTGATTTCTTCACCGTGGGTCACTGCAAGGAATGTTAACCATTCGCTGGTCCCCTTCTAGGGACCAGTTAATGACAAGGTGGTTTTCATTAGACGTCTGCTGCTTTGGCACTGGAAGGGGAAGCAGGAAAAACTTTCCACGGAGAGACCAGAGGGGGCTGAAGAGCGTAGCGCTCTTTTTTTTTTTCGCACACAACCTCAAAAACACATGCTTGCACTGTATACGAATCGCATGCTACGGATCTGGCACGTACGCCGCCACCCCCTCGTCCATCCAGTCCAGTGACATGCACTTTCTCACCCGTCTTAATCAACCGTGCCAGCATTCTGCATCTTTTCACCGCCCCCTTTACTGCAAATCAATCTCCCGCCTGTACGCACGGGGGTGGGGGGGGGCACGAAAGCTGGGAGCTCCTTCGCTCGTGTCTGGGAAACGTTTGCGTTGGACACTCGGGTCTCCTGGCACGCGCAGCGTTTCCGTGCAAGTTGTTTTGCACAATTTTATCATAAGAATAGACGCCAAAGCATACAGAGCTGCCTTCGAGGGGGGGTGAAGGGGGGGGAGTGAATGGAGCAGAACGGTGTAATCCATCAGTGTCTCCACCCATTTCACCAACCACTCCAACGCGTCTCCATGGTAGTCAAACGAGACACGTTGGGACGTCTTCTGTCCAAGGTGCGAGAGCTAAACGTCCACTCGGAGCCTCCAGAGCGCCTCCTGGAGGCCAGCGGGGAACCAGGCAGCTCCTCAATGTCCTGAGTCCTTCTTTTCCACCACGACTGAATGCTTTTTTTTGCGTCGTGGCTCTGAGGGGGAAACAAGAGCGCGGTTCACTGAGGGGGCTTCGAGGGACTAGACATCATTATGGGATATTTAGTCTTGCAGCTTGGCACACGGAGCCTTTCCTTGGGACGGGGAGCGACTCGCAGGGCCGTGGCCCCCAGCCAAACGCATACGCTCACTCCTGATCGACTCCCCTCGTTCCAGTCTTTTCTTTTTCTCGTTGCTCCTCCATCAAAGCTTTGGCCAAACTGATCTGAATGTTTGATAAGTAGTAAGAAAGACCGGAGCTCGGGATCGGAAAGAAAGTCCTCATCACAAAGATAGTGTTCCAGCTCACACACATCACTGCTGACAATGCTGAAAAGAAGCCATGAGGAATCCTGAAAAGCTTCTTCACCAACAACCGCCACAGGATTGGTTCGACTCTGTCCGACATTGATGTAAAAAACCCCCAAATCCCCAGTATGATCCCTGAGGAACATCAAATTACGTGTGCAGCTCCCTTCCAGTCGAATTCTCACGTCTTTTATCACCGAGCCGCTAACAAGATAAACATGCCTCTGCTTCGGCGGGTGTTTACAGTCGCCGGGACAAAAGTTTGGCCAACAGATCAGCTCAACAAATACCGCCTGTCGTCAGGCCGACCCTTCTGGTGAGCGGCCACGCTGGGACGTCATCGCCGCGGCCCGGCTCCTCCACGCCCCCCTCTGTGTTCCGGACGATCGTCCCCGCTTTCCTCTCCTCCTCCTCCTCCTCCTCCTCCTCCTCCTTTCCCTTTCACTCCCAGCAGCATCCCTCCACAATGTCTTATCTCCACAGAGCCTTCAGCGCCGTTTGGTTGAATAATGCATGATTACTCCCATTAAAGCCGTAACACGCAAACCCCCTAATTGGCGCTTTGAGGAGCCCACAGCTTGTTGATCCTGGAAAGCAGGGAGCCAAAGCAACCAAACGTTTGAAGGGGGGGGGACACATGTGAGGATAAGCGCTCTCAGACCGAGTGGCATCTTCTTACAGAACTAATCCGGTCAATTACTGGAGCAATTGGCTTCGCGCAGTTCACCATGACCCTTCAGGACGGGCTCTTGAATCAATTATGACAGAGGAGGAGAAAACGTCAGGACGCCGAAGCTCGGCGGATCGGTCAATCACATTTGAAGCGGGCCTTCTGACTCTTGAAATTCATTTCAGTTCATCGCATGCTATTTACATCACAGAAATCGCAGAAATCCCAACTTTTTTCCAACTCTTGGAAACCAAATCAAACTTTGCAGCAGCAGCAGCAGGCTTACAGTAGCCTAATGGTTGGTGCCTGGGAAAAAAAAAAACACATAAAGAGGCAGACTGTGCTGCCCTCATCCTTTGCCTGCCTCCGTCTTCGCTGCATGCCCACATCTTGTCTTCATTACCAGTGTCTTCGACGCCAATTATAGTTGACAAACTGGTCCTGGTGTAGCCGCGGTGCAGCTCCGGTAGGGCCCCCAGCCTGTGCTGCTGATTAACTGCCTGATCTGCCACGGGCCCATCCTCCTTAATTACAACGCGCTGCTGTTTACAGGGCATTATCAGCTGGAGGAAAATATTAACAGGACAAGAGGATATGAACAAACACAGAGCAGGAGCTTAAAGGAGGAGGGGGGGGGGCGAACCAAATGAAAAGAATGGGCAAAAGGCCGTGGTTGACCTCCGAGATGTTCGCCTGCAAAACGGGCGAAGAGATGCCAACGTTTCTGTGACTACTTTGGAAAAGCCGTCGCGAGATAAACGTTTGTTGACCCACCGTGTGAGACTCCAGCACTCACGCTCCAGAACCATCAGTTTAAACACTTTATGGGACTCTCATCAAAAAGCTTGAAATCTGAAGATCTCAAGTCCGAAACTGTGATTGACGGTCGATGCGGGACGACAGGACCCAGTCCTCAAACTGCTGCGGTTCGCGCTGCTTGCAGAAAACGCAGTCCCCCGTCCTCGGACTGCCTGACAGAGAGTAAATCATCAGGGCCCGTGCTTGCTGCATACACTACAACACTTTGGGTAATAGGTGCATTAAATTTTAAGGAGCTGAATAAACCGCAAGAGATCGCGTGTGGTCTCGGCAGTAGACGGCGCTTCAGCCAGCAGTCTGTGGTAGGTACGGCTCTTTAAACGGTGGCCAGCCCACAGCAAACATCCCTCCCAGCATTACGAGCGAGGCAAAGAGCTGGCGTGCGTGGTTTTTTTCCCCGGCGTTTATCAGCCACCCAGGCGCACGGGGGCAGGGCAACCGGAGCCGGAGCCAAACGAGCCCGCGGGACGCGCATCCCTCTGCGTCATGGCAACAGACCACGTCGCCTACACAACGGGGCTTTGGATCGAGAGCGTCTCTTCCTCCCCTCGCCGTGATGAACAACAGGCCCGATCGCGGTGATGGAGCAGCCCGTCCGTCTCCACAGACGTGATGGATTTTCGGGGTGGGGGTGGGGGGTGGGGGGGCTTCGCCGCCCAGACTTGGTGCGCTCACACACGAAAGCCACTATCTCCCTCGACCATCAAGAGACCTCACAGGACCAAGCCTTTCTCCACTCCCGAGCGTCAGTTCAGCCCAAGCCACAACCGCCGACTTCCTCCAGGATAATCCTCTGGGTAGGACCAAACTTTGAAATCCAATTAAGAAATTAACTTGTTCCCCTCGTTTTGGCAGCGACTGTGATTTCCCCCTTCGGGCCTGTGGATTGTGGAACGTGGAAAAACTGCAGGGAGACGCGGTTAAAGGGGTGGGGGTGGGGGGGGCGAGGCTGGACCAGAGAGGAACCGCTCTGAGCTGGGGGATGAAAACCTCAGACAAGATTCAGAGTTAAGGCACAAACCAATAATAATTGAAGTTATACTCTGTATCACAGATCAGCCAAGCACACCCCGACCTAATAAACACATCAGAGTACTGACACAGTAATGCAGCATGTTCTGGCCATGACTGGGTCTCCCTTCATATTGTTTTGATCCAAACTACTGAAAACTTGAAGGTGATCGGCAGTGTTGGTTTAACTTAAAATAAGTTAATGACTTGAACTGATTACTATGAGTGTAGACTGACATTTCATGAGGTTACGTTGCACACAGTCGTTGCCGTGATGCAACACCGCCTCTCAGTGGTCATTTTGGTGTATTGCAGCTCTGAAAGTCGAAGGTTTTACCTCTTATTGGGTTTATTTCACATTGAATAACTATTAAAACCTAAGTGTACCACCTTTCGTTGTTGCCACTTCATAAAACTTCAAAAACAAGACACAACCTGCTATTTTACGCCCACACAGAACGGCAGGACACATTACCAGCAGGACAGTGCGACAATTTGACGGCTAGATTTAATTCACACTTAATGGTCAATAACAGCCTGTAGGAATATAACATGCTATAGGATATGAGCACTACACCAGTTGGCTTGTGACGCGTTGCGGGGCTCTAAGTGCGTTTGTTTTGGTCCCAGTTGAACAGAGGCTAGCTTTAGCGGCTAACCACTTCACACACCTCTTTCGCTGTCGCGGTGTCTTCGATGCCGAGCAGACCGTACAGGTCCATCTGCAGGAGCTCCTTGGCCTTTCCGGACATGTTGGTCGGTTCTACACTGCGACACTGACTAGGGAGACAAAGTGCTGCACGCTGTTTCTGGGGGGGTTCGCCTGCGGTGTCGGCGAGCAGGAGCTCCGGGATGCGTGCGCCGCATTCGACCTTTCAACCAGGAAGTACACTGCAACCAGGGAAATGTAGTTCGTAATTATGTTCATTTTCAAACCAATTTTTATAAATAATATGTCATGAGACGTCTGTTTTTACATGCTGTTGATTTTTATCAAAGAAAAAAGAGCAATGATTGCTTTGTATTTTTTCGATTTATTTTCAGGCATCGCAAATCTTTTTCTTGCAAGTTAAAATAATTTGATTTTTACAATAGGTCCTAAAAAAAGATGTGACATGATCAATTTTGACATGAACAGGTATATTTTTGAGGAAAATACCGAGATGTGTGCACGTATCACTGGTCAGAACTCCAACGACCCTCTGGCGCCCTCTGGTGGTATGGATCATAAAATCATTATTCAGGCTCTACAATTGTTTAAACCGGAGGTGAGCTATCCTGGTCCAGGAGGGCCGCAGCCCTGCGTGTTTTCAATGTGTTCCTGCTCCAACACACCTGAACCTCGTTGGTGTCATCATGCAGCTCTGCAGCAGAGCCTGATAACGAGCAGCTTATTGCAATCAGGTGTGTTGGAGCAGGAACATATTGAAATCATGCAGGGCTGCGGCCCTCCAGGACCACGATTGCCCACCTCTGGTTTAAACCCTCATAACTGCTTCACTTTTTACTGTTCGTAAGAGGGGAATAATCAAGTGTCAGCTTACAGAGTCAGCTTGCCAAAGATTTAGCTTGTTTACAAGTGTTTGCCTTTTGTTTATCCTCTGGGCATCCTGTCTCCACCTTTGTTTACTTTCAGATCACGGCTTCCTTCCATCCCTGAATCGACTTGCCGACACCTTGTGTGGATGTGTTGGGTGCTTTAACTCGTCGTATACTTTTGTGTACATCATGTGATCGTTACCCTCTAGAAACTGCTTTCAGTCTTTCCCGGGCCAAACTGGGACAGACAGGATACTGTGGGTCACTAAATTAGGAAGTACCGAGGGGACAAGGAGATAAATGAATCCTTACAAAACTTCCATACACTGACATAGCCTTGGTGGAGGCACTGCACTGTGTGCAGGGGAAGTTACTAGATTTGGCAAGTTTCCCGGGTGAGGATTTTTTTTTTTTTAACTTGATAAGTCATGTTTTTTTGCAGGATTTCCTGCGACCAGTTCAAATCCCTCGTGATGCTTCAGGGTTCTGCCCCCCCCCTCTCTCTCTATCTCCCTTATCTTATGATGACCAACAAAGGCTCGCCTGAAAGCAGGAGGGCGTGTGCAGCCACGACGACAGTCCACACTGAAGCTGCGCACACAAACGGACAATAAAGGACAATGATATTGACTTTAGCAATAAAGATCATGCTTTCTGATGACAACCAACGTGTCCCACATCCTGTTTAACAAGTTCTATCCCTGATATGTTAGTTTAATAACCTTTTATTGGGTTTGCTCTAACACAAGCAGCCTTGTAAACCATTTATTCTTTTAATGATGAACAATAAAAACAAGTGATAGGAGAGAAAATATTTAATATGGACATGTTTGGGTTTTTTCTGAGGCATGGTTGGAATTCTATCACACTGAATAACTCCAGGTCACACATGGAGTGTTAAAGTTACTCTCCAGCTACCAACCACTAGAAAATAAATCCTGAGGGTCGCTGCTATTGAAAGAGTTGCCAGCATTCTTCACATTTAACAACCACTCTGAGCTCCGAGCTGTCTGACAATAATCCCTCCGGTTCTTCGCTGAATGCAGGCAAACTGTGGAGGAATGTCTGATCCGATCGCATTAACCTGCAACTATGTGAAGAGGTCCTGGAGGAGAGATGAGGCACATGCCTCAGATGTAATCTGGAAACTGAATTCTTTGTCAATCATTCACACACAATCCAGGGCGAAGTTGATAGGCAGCTGAGTGCTGCTGCACAGAGGGAACGGCCCCAGTGATCGATCCGAATGAGTTGCTAAAGGTTTGCGCGCATCGCTCCGATCGATCGGACCACCTGAAGAGAGAGGATCACGCGTGACTGATTGGATTTGGGCCCCCCAGTCAGAGGGAGCCCCGGGCCCGCATTGTTCCCTGGAGACGTGGGCTGTCTGAGACAAACAGGCGCACTCAGGCAGCTCCCTCCTCCGGCCTGAGGTCAGGTCCGGCGGACGGGATGGGGTGTGTGGGAGGAGGAGGGCCCAACCTCCGGCTGTAATTCAGCATCACAGGCGGCTCCAAGTTACACAACGGCAGGGACTCTAGGGACGGAAGTTGGGTATGAGATCCTTCAAAATAAAATAATTTTAAAAAAGCGTTTCAGCGGTGCTGATGTTCGGAGTTTTTAAGAAAACTACAAGATTGTCCGGCAGAGAGATCAATGTAGGCTCCTGCTGTTTATTCATTCATCATCTCATCCTGCCTCCTTATCTCCCTGGTGGTAAATCGAGCTATTTTCTTGCCACCTGATCAGTAGAAATGTGTTTCATGCAACTCTCCTATCACTCATTTTACATCCACTTTGTTTCCCCCATGTTCCCTCCAATAATTCACTCTGATACTAAAATTATCTCTAGCTTAGAGTCTCTTTCTTTAACCCATGCTGCTTGCCAATGTCTGATGTTTTGTCTCATGCCAACTGGCTATAAAACACGAGCTACATTCACTTCTCTTGAACCTACAAATAACCTTTAAGTACATTAACTATAGTCTGTGTGCGTTTACGCGTGTTATAGATCACAGAATCGCAACACGTTCCCAGTCTATTCTGCCTTGCGGACGTTTCGGTTTGAGTTTTATTTTGAAAGCGCCACGCGGAGGTTGGCTCCGACTGACGCTGAGCAGCTTCGCGCTGTCAGTCTCACAAGTGAGTGAAAAAGCTGAGGGGCCGTGGCGCTTTGGCAAACGGTGCTGTCCGCGCCGCACGCAGCCTGAGCCGCCGCGCGGAGCCCCACAAACTGTCCGCGGGGGCCCCCGTCTCCACGTCTGTGTCCTCATCCAAGCTGCCCGGATGTCTCCAGCGCGCCCCTCCACCTGAGAGGCTCCAGAGGACGCCCGTGTATTTATGCAATAAGACCAGGTAAGACATCACACACTTCAACCTATGGATGCTCTGTGGATGTGCAACAGTGCAGCGCGCGGTCACTCCGGCGACGCGGGTCTTGTTCGGTGTGTTTGTCCGTGCGTCTCATACCGGGCACAGTGAGGTGTCCACAGCACAGTCCCGTTACGTCCCTTGCTGTGTGTGTGTGTGCGTGTCTGTGTGTGTGTGCGTGTCTGTGTGTGTGTATGTGATGGGGGAGACAGCGCAGCGCGAAGTAACAAGGTTTCAGCAACAATGTCGCTCTTTCAGCTCCTCAAGAATGTGCCGGTGCGCAATGCTGGCACGCAAAGTGACAATGGGGATGCTGCGTTCTCAGTGCGGGTCGATCCCATCCCGAAGACTGCGGCCGACTGTCCCTTTAAACCTTATTGCCTCGGATGGAATAAAAGGGAGGAAGGCTGTTGGTGAAGAAGAGAGAGAGAGTGAGGGAGGGGGGGCTGTGGTGCTGAAGTGCAGAATTCAGTTTGAGAGCTGCACACAGAAACAACAACAGTCCTGCAAATACCGAAGACAGGCCAAAGACAGTCCGGAAATACTGACCGCGTTACTCGACGTTACATGCGAGATTACAACTCCAGAACGCGCCAGCAGACTTCCCAGGCCCGTCGGTCACTCCCCTCAAACCAGCAGGAAGGGAGGAGAGGAGCTCCGGATTTTCTCCCTTTTTTTTGGTGGAGGGGGAGTCAAATCAGTCCCAGATGGTCTGCTTTCAGTTCACAGACGCACCAACAGAACTTGCGATGGCTCAATTGGATCCATTTATTAGCAGATTGTTACACATTAACTCGCTGTTCAAAGGTGAGGATGCAGGTACTCGGGCAATCGAGGACTTGTGTTCGGGGCGAATCTGACAAGTCAGAACAAGACTGCAAATTCACCTGAGAGATGCGGGCCTGCTGCCTTCTCTGGTAGTTCTCGCCCTTTTTTTTCAATCTGTCAGTGGGCGATTATTGCTGACACACACAAAATTGGTGTTTGTTTTTTTTCCTTTTTTTTCTGGGGAGAGAATAAAATGTTGCTTGCGTAACTTTTGCATATGTTTCAGAGGAAATAAATGAGAGGAGCTGTTTGTGCAGAGCGCCCGGTGCTGTTCGGCAGCAGTGGGCTGCGGCGTGGGCGGCTCAGACCGAGAACAAGATGAGTGGGCTTGTCCTGCGCGCGGTGAATCAGCCTGCTATTAGTGGTGCGTGTGTGTGTGTGTATGTGTGTGTGTTGAGGGAGGGGAGGGGGGGGAGCTCTGGCAGACAGGGTCGAACGACGAAAGTTGCTTGGATTTCGGGAAGGAAATGCAAATTGTCTGTTGTGTTTTTTTTGTTGCTTTTGTGATCGCAGCCGATCTGCGACGCAGCCCACGTGTCTGTCTCCTGGAGGAGAAGGTGGGAGGAATTCCTCCGTTTTATAACGTGGAGAGAAAGAGGAACTGGATGTGGGTCTGTGCACTGCGCTTCCTGTCCAGGGGAAAGCCCTTTCCTTCCACCATTACCCCCCCCCCCCTTTAAAAGTTCCCTCAGTCACGCTGTGGAATCCAGATTTACATTCCTCCCCATCAAACACACACTCACTCACCCTCACACGCACTTTTTACTTTCTTTCTTTGAAGTGTCCCCGTTTAGAAGTTTGTCTCTGCAGGGACTCCTCGCAACAAAACTGGCAGTGAATTTTAATGGGACCCACTGTCTTCACAAGTGTCCAGGACTGTGAAAACTCACCAGATCGCAGCGTGTCAAACTTGCAACTGTTGTTCCCGACTGGTGCAGGCGTGCTGTACTGGTGATTCACTAAAGTGTTGTTGGGCTCAACTTTTAGGCGCCTGACTTAGGGTGCAGGGAGGGAGGGGGAGGGGAGCAGGGAGCAGGGAGCAGGCTGGGAGGGATGGACGCAGCACTGTGGAGGCCCATTGTGAAAAAAAAATACACCCAGCATTGTCTGTCCGCCCGCTGCCACGGTAACACTCTCACGCTGGCAGCCAGTCTGCAACGCTGCAGTTCCGCGTCGACAACTGCCAGGGAAATGTGAGAAAGGAAGAAGCCAGGCCCTAATTTTACCTTGACTCTTTTTTTTTTCGAGTGAATTGAAATCCAATTTGTCACATTTTCTTTTTTTTTTCTTTTCACAAGTCATTACATCTCCTCCCTTCCTTCCCCGGGTCCTCTGTTCTCTGTGAACTACCTTTTGAAAAAGAGTGAGTCATCCCAGCCATTTGTAGAGCTGCTTAGAAGTGCGTGGTTTACTGAGCTCCTGACATCCACGCAAGCTTTTTCTCCAGGAGGACCCAGGGTCAGTCCACGGCTCCTCCAAAGCCCCCCCCCCCACAGACCCTCCAAATTACCCCCAAGAAACACTGGAGACCCACACTCTGATCCTTAAAAACATCACAGTGGAGCCAAACACACTCTCCCCAGCATACACTAAGGGCCTTCAAAATAAAAGCTCGGCAGAAGTCCACCCACATGTAAACTTGTAAACTCCCCACCCGTGCTCGACCCCCCCCACCCCCAAACAAGAGGTCGAACCGTCTCGCCGTCGAGGCATGCAAAGCTATCGCTCCTTGCTTTTCCATGCCTCTTCGCAGAGGCTGGTGTTTGTCCATACTCATCACTCACTGTCTCACATGTATATCTCATCCGTGCCAAGTGTGAAATCAACATCATGAGTCGGAGCGAAGTCACCATTCATGCACGCCCGGCTCGCCTCATCCTGCTCCTCCGGCTCAGGAGGGAAGTATTTTTAGACGTTTGGAGAAACGCCGTTTCCCCCCTTTTTTGGGCCTCGTCGCTCAATCGCCTCGTTTTTGTTGGAGTGTGGGAATGTGTTTGCGCGACTTCCATGCGTCGTGTTTACAGGCGCGGTGGTCGGACCGGTCGGTAAAAGAAGCCACTGTGCTCTGGAGATGTCACCCAAAAAGGGACCGCTTGTGGGCCGAGTGCGTGCGCTCACGTGACGTCGTGTCCGGCTGATGTTTTCACTCCACCCTGCACTGGCTTTTTTTTTTTTTTTGTACGTGTCCTCACAGATCCATGTTTTTTTTTCTCTCCTTTGAGCTACTGAGCTGGGATCCATCAGCGCTGTATGGGAGGCGAGGTGTGTGAGGTGACACTGCTGACCGAGGCGCTGTGTGCAGAGCTTTTGGCGGCGCGCTTTGAGGCAGGATTAGGCGGGAATGTTTTGGCCGCGCGCGGTTGATGAGTCGACCGGCGACATTTCTCTCACTGTTGGCGCAAAACTGCAGCGCTGTCGTTTTTCCCATTCTGGTTTCCTTTCTGATAAGACCTCGTTTCTGGCCTGCTTCCTCTGGCGTGGATAGCAGTGACAACACAGGAGAGTGGGCAGCGCCGGCGGATGCCCGTGCGAGCGAATAAGCAGCTCGTCGGTCAATAATATTTACCAGAAAAAGAGGCCTGTTTTATCTGTATGTCACTGGCCGAACTGTGAAGTCTTTGTTTCTCTGCCCACCGCGCAGCCATCATGTCGGGGAAATCGGACGGGAAGAAGAAGTGGGCGGCCGTCAGGGACCGCCTGGGCTCCTCGCAGGACTCCGACACCCAGCAGGAGGCCAACCTGGAGAGCGCCGACCCGGAGCTGTGCATCCGGCTGCTGCAGGTGCCCACCGTGGTCAACTACTCGGGCCTGAAGCGGCGCCTGGAGGGCAGCGACCAGACGTGGATGGTGCAGTTCCTGGAGCTGTGCGGCCTCGACCTCCTGCTGGAGGCGCTGGACCGCCTGTCCGGCCGCGGGTGCTCCCGCATCGCCGACGCCCTGCTGCAGCTCACCTGCGTCAGCTGCGTGCGCGCTGTGATGAACTCGTCGGCGGGGATCCACTTCATCATCGAGAACGAGGGATACATTCGAAAGCTCTCCCAAGGTTCATCATTAAGTACCCTTTCAATGTTGCTTTACACGGAAAGAGACCCAAATGATGTAACATGTATTCACCGATGCCTGTCTTATGTTTCAATGAGCTATTATGGATTTTCCAAGGTCTCTTTTAATTTTGTGGGCTTTCACTCGAATTGCTTTACAAATTTCACCATTAGAAAATGATAACTATATCACAGGACTTCTCAATGCTGCTTCAGTTCACTTTATCTGAGCAGTAACCGCCTGTGTCTCTTTTATCCCCCCCTTTATGAACGTATTACTTTTCTCTGAAGCTGCCAGGAAGCTTCACGTTCAGAGACGGGCGTCAGAAATGTTAGCTTCCCTATCTTGCCTAGCGCAGCTGTGCTTCGGGACCAGATGCCCAAATAAGGCC
>JAUESF010000048.1:3103996-3114367 GCA_032274765.1 Malacoctenus tetranemus
CCCTCTCTCTCTCTCTCTCTCTTAAAATGAATGAAGATTTCAGGGGAAACTTCAAACTCTGGAGTGACAAATGTTGACCTCGCATGTGGAACTTTTCCCCCTCCAACTTCACCCATCAGATCCACATCACAGTGGTGCAGGACACGCTCCGCTGCCTTCAACCCGCCCGCGGATCGCCGTGTAAACGGATCACCCCCACCACCACCACTACCCCCACCCACCCACCCAAATCACCCGCAAGTAGTCCGATTTGTCTGCTCACTTTCTTGCGCTCCCCGAGAACTGAGCGAAAAAAAGTGACGCACCGGTGCGTTTCCAAACACACACCGAGCGCCCCCCCCCACACACACACACACACGGACGCACACAAAGCAGCGGTGTTTACAGAACAAGCAAGCGGGGCAGGGAGAGATAGCGCTCGGCCATCGAAGTGGGAAGGAAGGAGGTGGTGGGGGGGGGGGTGTAGGGGGGGTGGGGAGAAAAAAAATAAGAGAGCCGGTGCGGAGTGAGTAAACTGGTGCTCTGTTTGCTAATTACACTGCAAGCTGTGGAGTCAGCTGCTCTGACATCACCGCAATGGAAACGCTACCTCCAGCTGTGCTCCGCTTTATGCCATATGTTGAAAAAAAGAAAAAGCGCCTCCGCGCCGCGCCGTCCGAAAACACACGCAACTTCACGAGAAAGGAGAATATATTTAGAGGTGTCACGAGGTGACACGGGAACTTTTAACATTTATCACACATACGCGGGTGCGTTGGAGAAGAGGAGGTGGGGGGGGAGAAAAAACGCTCCCTGGCTCTTTTGCGCACTCATCGGACACACGCGCACAACTGTGGTGGTTTGTTTTTAAATAGCCCGGTTTGGAAACAAGATGGGGAAAAAAAACAAGGTGAGACGTGCGGGAAGCGGAGGGAGGAGGAGGAAAGAGGGGGGGGGGGTGTTGTAAAATAAACGGAGTGGATTAAAGTTTGACGCAGCCAAAAGTGCGGGTCGCTTTCTGCGCGCAGAGGTCGGGATTATTCGCGCGAGGGGGAGAAAAAAGTAAGCGCAGGACGCTGGCGGGGCCAAGGGCGCAGGAACCCGAGCTCCGCGGCCGAGTCGGGGGGAGACGCATTGCTGGGAGCCTGGGAACTAAAAAGAAAGGAGAGAACCAGCGGAGGAACTCGCGGGCGAAGCCAAACTGCGCTGAAGCCGAGCGGCGAGAGAGAGAGAGAGGCGGCGGAGGAGGAGGCGGCGGCGGCGGCAGCGGCAGCGGCAGCAGCGGCGGCGGAGGAGGAGGAGGAGGCGGCGGCGGCGGAGGGGGACAGGCACTCTTTTAACTTTGAAAGCACTAAAGCGGCGTACTCACACGTATTCCCGGCCGCTTCGTCGTCTCTTGTTGCCCCCCGCTACAAGCCCCGGCGTCCTCTCATGATGTGCGGCCAGATGTTCGCGGCTCCTCGCCGTTTCTTGAGCTCCCAGTCCGACCCTGGGAAGGCAGGCTGCACTCAGCGCTGCTGTGTGTCAAGCAGGTTGATAATGGTACAAGTCTCGCGATACTTGGCCCGTCCACAATAAGTTCTGTACTACTCCGAGAATTCACACAGCGGCAGCAAGTAGCAGAGCACACTGGGGACATCAATTGGCTGTCTTATTAAAACACCTGTCCCCACGATCCGGGGGGAGGGGGAGGGGGGAGCTTCAGGGGGATAAATCCCCCCCAGCGTGACAACTCTTGCTCCTCCAGCTTGTCTGTTTTACTCTTGAAGTTACTGTTAACTCGAAATTACATTTAACTGAATAAAATCCAGCTTTCTATGTTCAGTTCTCTTAAAACTGGAGTCTTGCTCGTCCTTTTCTTTCATCAGCCTGTTTAAAAATTAATACTTTGAAGTGGGAAATTGAAAAAAAAAAACCCTCAGTTGAACCCTGCTTTTGTGAGTGACACAAAAGAAGCACTTTAGTTCGCAACAGAGGGTGGAAAAAGAAAAGCATCCCGACTGATGGAAGGAGCGTAAATGGTGAGTTGTAACATAGAAAGTCTTTTTGGGAACTTTTCAAGCGCAGTTCTCTCTAATCCTGCTTTGAGTTGTGGAATTCCCTGGCACACAGGCGCCCCGGCGCCTTTGTTTCCCCCCCCCAGACAACGCCAGAATCTGCCTGTGATTTATGGAGCTTAAAGGCAAGAAACAGCGCAGATTTCCGAGCACTTTGACGCCCGCGCGCAATCAAAGGCGCCTCGTATGCGTCGGTCTGCCGAGATGCGGCCCATAGGACCTCGCCAAGTTGGGGGATTGTTCAGGGCCGGAGACGGTGGCCGAGTGGAGAAACGGAGGCTGGAGGCTGCAGCTGCTCATCTCGTGCACACCCCCCCTCCTCCTCTCTCTCTTCCTCCCTCCCTGTGCCCCCCCCCCAACTGCCTCAGTCACCTTTGCCCTGTGTTCCAGCTGTCGTACGTTTTGAAAGGGCCATTTGCAGCTCCTCACAGCCTTCTGACACAGAGGGGAATGAGCAATGTGACGGGAGGCGGCAGCCACTGGTCGGAAGGGGCCACCGGCTGGATTCTTCTCCACTTACTGCTTTATTCCATTTTTAGTCCTGCCTGTTACTGTTACAGGGAGAGGGGGGGGCGGGGGGGACGGCGTGGGCACTGTGGTCCCGTCCAGATGATGAAAAGCGAGACGGTGTCGTGCTCGCCCAGTTTTGCTTCTTTATTCGCGGCGTGAACGCGGAGGTGGAGGAAAAAAAAAGTGAATGGCTTTTCGAAACACTCGGTAAACAAGGAGTTTTGGCTGAAGTGTCAGATGTGCGCCTCATGAAAAAACAATTTCCCATTCACGACTGAGCCACACACACACACACACTCTCTCTCACACACACTCACATCCATGCAGGAGCAGTGATGTGGATAAGAATAGGAGCAGTGGCCCTGTGTTTCCCTGGCCCTGGCAAATGCAGGCGCCCAGTAGAGGAGGGGTGTGTGTTCACAGGGCAAGACAAAGCAGTGGTTGTGCCTGGGGACCGTGGCCCCAGCGAGAGAGAGAGAGAGGGGCTCGGCACGGTGAAGGTTCTCACACACAGAAAAAAAAAGAGAGAGAGAGGGAGACAGAAAGAGAGAGACAGTGAGGGAGCGAGAGAGAATGAGACTGGGAAAGGGGGAGAGAAAGGGGGGGGAAGAGAGAGAGAGGGAGAGAGAGAGAGAGAGAACACTTCCTGGAGGTTCATTCTTCCTCTCTGCAATCATCAATGGCATTCTCCCCCTGACCCACTCCTCTCTCAGACAAACAAAAGACTCTGCATTCCAGTGCAGCCTGACCGGCCAACCAGCCGGCCGCCCGGCCGCAGCCGAACCACATCACTCTCCCCGCTGGACCCCGGGCCCATCATCGCGGTGGGCTGGGGTTGAGCTGCAGATGTCAGCTCCAGGACTCTTCCTCACACATGAACAAAAAAAAAAAAAAAAAACCCACCCCCCAAAAAAACAGAAGAAACCCCCGAGCTTCCTGAACATATGGTTGTCACATTTTTATTTCACCCTTAACGTTACTTTTATGCCGGAGACTTCTCGATATTCCGCTGCCTGACTGCTCAGTTGCTCCGTTATCAAGCTGGAAATATTCCCCATGTCACGGTCCTGATTTCATGACCTTTCTGCAAAAATACCCCCCCTGTCACAGCACTCTGCTCTATCTGCCTCTGATCTCAGAGGGCGAGATGGAGTTGTGATGAGCAGTGCTTTAACACAACGAACACTTTGTAAGTTGTTTTGTACTGCTGGGCTTTTTTTGTGTGTGTCAGTTTTCCCCCTCGAAACATCACAGTGAAGTCCAGACAACCCCTCGCCTGCACATGAAAGCAAGATCCTTCAAAATAAAAGGAGTGAAACGTTTCTCGACTCTGCTTAGATTATAGAAAGTAACTTAGTATGATTTTATTTTAAAGGTGCATTTCTAAAATCGACAACATTCAACAGAATCGTTAATAGCAAACGTTAGAGAAGCATTTTCAAAAAATTATTTTGAAATTACAACATGGTGAAAAAGTTTCCTGTGACGGCAAAATTGCAGATTTAACACTGAATATTAAGTCAATTATGGTTGTATTCACACAATACATATATATGTATATAATGTGTTGGACAATGGGGATTTAACAGAATCAAAGAACCTTACATGGAGTAAGTTGTACTTGATAATGACTAAAGGTGCATACTCCAAAAGGTTTAACACAAAACTGCAAGTACCTCCAAATAGGAATAAGCTTGCGACACATCAGCAGCAGTTTCGACCTCACTACACTTGTTGTTGCATATCGTCTTCCTCCATTCAACATCTGATTGAGATCTCTGTGCTGCTCGCGACATTTCAGACGGATACTGCGAGGAGACAAAGGTCGGATCAGTCCATGGCAGGAAAGTCATTATTAACTTCACTCCTCTGTGATCTTGTCACTCGCGTGCTTTGAACCTCTGAAGCGCCATGGCGGGCCGACCCATCACCAGGAGGGGGAGGAGGAGGGGGAGGAAGAGGAGGAGGAGAGGATGGGATCCCCTCAGTCAGCGCTGCCCGTATGACAGGAACAGCTTGGCAAAAGTGACGCATGGCAGCAGCGGGGAACACGCCACGGAGTGAGCGACAACGAGGGGGGGAGTGACAGCAGGAGCGACTGAGACGGCGAGTTCAGAGGCCAGGGAGGGACCGCTGGAACAGCTGTCCCTGCTAGCCGACTCCTCTTTATTTGGTCCCCATTTCCAGCACAACTCTTTTGCTGCACGCTCACCAACTCGTCCAATAACGCCCCCCCCCTCCTCCTCATCCCCCTCTCTTCCCACACCGCCCCGGTCCATGCGGAGCCACGAGCCTCTGTTCATTCAGAGGCTTCTTCCTGTCGGAGGGAAGCTTTTCCTCCACTCCGCCGCTCACGTGGGAATTGTTGCGCCGCAGCATTTTGTCAGGCCTTGACCTCACCGGCAAACGTGCCCTGAGATGACTTATGCGGCGGAGGGAAAATAGAACATACAATGTTCATATCGTCTCCATTTATAGTTTACTGCGCTTCTAAAGTGACTCGCGACCACAGTTTGTGAACGAGGCTGATAGGAAGGGTATTTTTGTATTCAGGGCAGTAAAATGGTGGTGGTGGGGGGGTGGGTGACCGGTCTCACGCAAAGTCAGAGGTCGAACAGAATTCAGCAGTCCACCGGTGAGCGAGAGGCTTCCGAGGAGATCCTCTCGAAAAAAACCATTTCGATCAGTAAAAAGGCCGAGTCACCTGAGAGCTTTGTTGGATCCCGAGGCTCCCTGGCTGCTTTAAAGCAGCCTCGGCAGGCCTGTCTGTACCTGTCTGGAACTGGTTTAACTCCTGCCTCCCCAGTGGCGCCCGTCCTCGCAGCTGCAGGTGACGGTTAATCCTCCCACACCAGATAATGACACGGCACAACAATATCGATAAATCCAAGGCAGCCTCTCCTGGAGAAGCACGACGTCTCTTTTCATAAATGCGGCCATGTTTGTTTTTAACTTGTTTTCAAATCCCCCCCCCCACAAAAAAAATTAAAAGTATTCATTTATTTGCTTCAGGAGGAATGTGCTCACAGATTTGTATTTGTCTCTGTGGTATTTACGCCCCTCCAGTTAGCGATGAAGCTAAAGGTTATGTGTGATTCAAAAACTTCCCTTCACAGCTTTTTTAGATTTCACAGCAAATGTCAAAGGGGCCTTTTCACAGCAGCCCTGAGAGGAAGTTTGTCCTGTTGAGCATCAGCAGACCCGGCGACGCGACCGTGGCCCGATCAGGTGCCCTCAGTCGGGGATCAGCCGCCGAATGTCTCCGCGCTGAAGAAGTCAACAGAAGAGCAGCAGCCCCCAGAGGAACGACCCCCCCGCCCCCCCGCTCCAGGTTTCAGGTCCTGATACTGATTTCAGGACAAAATTACTGATGCAGTTTGTTTTTGTGTTGGACAGAAATATGAACCACAAACAAATTGTTGTTTTGGGAAGAAACATATCGCAGACGACTGTGTGCGCACACTGCTAAAGTAACTCATGCAACAAGTTGGACTTATATTGCCTGCAACTTCCTTACTTTAGAAACTTTAGAAAGGAACTGCGACTGGACTTATTTCCAGTCAGACGTCTTCACTTACGAGAAGTCAATGCAGGTTTTCTGATAACCTTAATATATTGCTTAAGCGACTTTGTGTCTAAAGTCACCACACAGACACAGGGTAGTGATGAGCCGTGCAGAGGGAAAAGAATATTGGGAGAACTTCACCTTTACATGCCTGAAATCCAGCCTCCAAAACATCAGGAGATTCCCCTCTTGTTTATTAGTTCATTTTGTACTGTTTTATTTGTTGTTCAGGTTGGAGCGCGTTTGTTTGGAAGCGAACTGAAACACCAGGACCAGGTTTCAAACTCTTTCCTGAACAAAATGTGTGAACAGCTGCAGGGTATTTTATACCTGTGCATGACTGGAAAACTTGATGCATGTTGGTACAGACTGTGGCCAAAGATCGAGATAAACATGATTGCTCCAGGAAGTGAAAAAAACAAGAGCACCAGGTGATGACCTCCTGGAGCGCCTGACCGGACCCTCGTTGGGTCCGTGAGCCGCACCGTTTCCACCCACCGGCCGGGATAAAGCGGCGCAGGGTTCACCGGGGCCGTGCAGAGTGAGCCCCCACAGAAACACTGCGGGATTTGCTTTTTCTTTTTTTTTTCTTCAATGGGACGCCTGACTGCTTACTACTGCTCACGCCTTTCTGTGCGAGGAGGCCCGGGAGGAACAGGCCCGGCGCTAGGACCCGGGAGAGCGCGCCGCCACAGAGGCATTGCAGACAGCGCGTTTGGGAGGTGTAGTGGAAGAAAGGCAAGAGAAACGGAGTAAATGAGAGCACTTTTGTCCAGATTGTTCAAGGACTTCTCAACTTAAAATACCGCCGAAACTGCTCACTAGAATGAGACGGACACAGTGTTGAATCCCTGCCCAGGTAAAGGTCCGCGCTTCCTTCGCATGGTTAACTACAAGAGGTCGACAGCTAGACAGGGTAGGTCCCCATTGTACTTACATGGGATGCGGTTATTCTCACCCAAGCTGCCCTGCTAGGCCCCATATCCTTTCTATCGCGAAATGCAAACCTCACATGAGGCACTTTCCGAGCGTCACGCCGCCGTGGAAGGACTTTAACACCAAAGTTGTGTTTGTTACCAGCGACCCGTGGTGGATCGCTCCGCGTTCAGCCTTTTTTTTCCTCTTCTTCTTTCTTTTTCTCCACACGGAGGGAGAGAGAGAAAGAGCGAGAGAGGGAGAGAGAGAGAGAGCGAGAGAGAGGGTCTGAGACGTTAACCATTCATTTCTCCCCTCTCCGACAATGAGCACTCCTGAGACGCAGCCCTCGGGCCAGCAGATCTGCACTCATCCGAACTTTTGAACGCGTCTCCTCCGCTGGCGAGTTGTTTGTGCTCGTGCTTCGCGGCCCGCGAGGCGAATGAAAACAAATGAGCTCAACGAGTGCAGCAGCAGCAGCAGCAGCAGCAGCAGCAGCTCATTCATTGTTGGGGAGCTCCACCACTGCGCTAGTTTACTGGGAAAAAACCAACATAACCAAAAAAACAACAACAAACCAACAAGTTACTGCCAGTTGCTTTGTTGCTCTGTTGCTTGCCCGTCCAGACACTGTTGTGTCCACATACAGTGGCTGCATTGGATGGGGACCACTTTTCAGGACCATTTTGGGAGGTCCTGGACAGACAGACAGACAGACAGACAGTCAGACAGTCAGACAGACAGGCCCAATAGGGTGATTTTCCCTCTTCTCTTCCCCAGTGATCATCACAATGAGCTCATGCTTGTGGAGAGCTGTCCTTTGCTAGCTTTTCACAGTGCTCACTGTTATTATCCCACCTACAGCGATGACAGTTGTGCATGTCTACACGAAACCATGTTAAACTACTGTCTATTTTTTGTTGTAATCACGTGGGGGGGGGCTTCTTGTCAAAGGGATAGAGGTGGGAGTGTGGGGAGTCCAAATGAGAAGGTGTGCACGTCCTCTGTGGACATGCATGTGGGGCTGCTCTTGTTGAACTTGGGACAAACCACAGTTTGCTAACAATCTGTTTGTCTCCATCTCCCAGGGCTCTCACACACACACACACACACACACACACACATGCACAGCCTAGAAAGAGCACTTTGTCCCCCCGGGCCTGTGGTGTCAAAAATGTTTTCTTTTTTTTTATCGGTCATGAGACTGTGTCTGACCAGTGTGTGTGTGTGTGTGTGTGTGTGTGTCTGTGTACGCAAGGGGACTCGCCATGTGACCCGGTGAAGACGCAACAAGCCGGCGTGATGATGCAGCCAGTGACTTGCAAGCCCCCCCCCTCCAACCCCTCTCTTCCATTTAGAAAAAATACCAACCACCTCCCACCCAATTCCACCCCCCCACCCCCCCCCCTTCTCCGCAGCACCGTTGACGCAAATGTGCCACCAGTTGCATGCAGAATCTGAGGAATGTTGTTTGAAATTCGGTCAGGCAAACGTACAGGCGGGCCTGGTGACGGGAGGGGGGGGGGATGAGAAGCGCCCGGCGTCTTCCGATAGGAGCAGGAGCATCGCTCCAGAGCGGCTCCCCTCGGAAACCACCCCCCCAAAACTGAGTCTCGGATGCTTGTCGTCTGACTCATCTTGTTTACTAGCTGCCCCACGAGTTGCCGGTTCGATTCACGGCTAACCCCTTCCTCGGTGCCCCCCCCCCTCCTACGAAAGAGCGTGGCGAACAGTCTGAGCGGCCTCGTGCTGCATCCTCAGTGAGCGCGCGGCTTGTCTGAACAGCTTTGAAAGTGAATACATTAATGTGAGTCATAAGGTGGTTGTTGTTCGTGTCATCACAGGACCGAGGCAAGCGCGCTCGCAGCCGTTGTGGTCGGGCGCTCCGCTCCAGCCGCTTGTTAAAGCGGCGTGTTTTCAGGGAACTTTAAAGAGGAACTTGGCGCTGTGTCGCAGGTCGCACACAAAAGCGCCCTGGCACGTCAGCGCGCGCGCCGAGTCGTCGCTGCAGGTGAGCGTACTTGAAGTTCTCATTGTTCTGCCGATTATACGCCAGCGGTTGACTTTTGTTTACCCAAACAGAGGCAGAAAATAGAGCGCGGGCCGACTCGTATCTATTGATCTGTGATAAAAGGAAGCAGTGTGGTGATGCTAGCATTATTTTATGCTTCCTGCTGTGAGTGCATGGGGCCGTCCTCTGGCCCAGTGACAGGCTTGGTCGGTGTGTGTGTCTGTGTGTGTGTCTGTGTGTGTGTGTGTGGCATCTTTTTTTTTTTTTCGCTGCATGACTCTTGATTTGCATCGAATGGGGGTGGGCCCCCAGAGCTGGAGCCAGAAAGATGAATGATTGAAAGCCGCCCTGACATCAGGGCGGGCAGGCAGGCGGTGGCCCAGAGGCCTGAGGACCATGTGACCTGCTGTCAGGGTACTGGGTTCATTCAGTGGCTGCTGGCTGCAGCGCTGGCAGCAGCCCAGCTTTTTCCACACAGGCCGCAGTAGCAACAGGTCGCTCCCATTAAAACAGCAGCGCTCTGTTGTGGCTCCAGAGCCGGTCTTGTGCATGTGTTGCTTTTTCGGCTGCGGTGTGTGTGCACGCCCCAGTTTGTTTGTGTGGATGTATCCCTGCGTGCGTGCGCGTGTGTGCGCGCGCGCGCGCCTGTGTCACAGAGTACACACTGAGATGCCGAAGGGATCCAACGGTTTGTGTGATCTCTAGTTTGAATTGCACTCAGTGGGCTTTTTTTTCTTCTTCTTCTTCTTCTTCTTCAACTCCCTCTCCAGGATTCTTCCAGCTCTGGTTGTTCGACACAAGTACCACAACCCCAGCGCAGTAAACAAAAAACACTGAGCGAAAAATAAACTTCTGATTCCATAAACTCACTCCTGGCCGGTCGGAGCGAGCAGCAGAGCGCCGGGTAAAAGATGTCGTCGGGCCTCGCGTTCGCCGCCTGATGCGTTCGAGGCCCGGGGGCCGTCCTGCTATGACTCGCTGTCTGTCAATAGTCACATTCACTTCCTGTTGTTGTCCCCCCCCCCCTCCCCACCGCCACCAGTGCGCAGGATGAGGTCACTCGCACAGCGCTCACTTTTGATGGCGGAGCTCCTGCTGGTGCTGCAGGATAATTGATTTCGGTGGACGCTCGCAGATTGCCTGCCGCCGTTTGGGACGTTTGTGTGGACAAACAAGGCAATTGATCACTCTCCCCCCGCTTCCTCCCCGGGTTCAGAAACTGTCTTTATGCTTCGGGGCAGAAGGGAGACATTCAAATGGGGGCCAAGTCTTTCTGGGTGGTGATGAGGCTGCAGGTTGGGTGATGGGGAACCCTCGGGGTGGTCTTGAGCCCA
>JAUESF010000048.1:3338603-3349861 GCA_032274765.1 Malacoctenus tetranemus
GGGGGCTATTAGTTTTATGCACTCAAGTGCACATGAAGCAAATATCTACAATCAGACACAAAAATGGAGCAGAGGCAGAACAGAAGTTGACCAGAGTGTGTGAGGCAAAAAACAGACAAACAGCTGAATCCTGAATCCTAAATATAGCACCAGTTAGTAGTGTACAGACAGGGAGGGGGTGGGAGGGGGGCCAAGGTCAATTTCCCCTATTGTGGAGAGCAACAAGTACATGACCTGACCTCAGAGAGACGCAACACAAGCTGGAACATGGAAACCTTTTGTTTCTTCCCTTCTTAGTTTTAAATGGCTCCAAGGATGAAGCAGAGACTGGTGGCAACCCCCCCCCTCCCCCAGGAGGGTTCGTCCTCCATGCCTACGGTGACCCTGGAGGGGGGGAGGAATCGAACTACACACATTCGCGCCCGCACACACGCGACCCAGTGCAGAAAAACATTTACAGGCAATGCACTAGAGGATATATTCAGATCTATATATTTCATTTTGTCTATTTACAGGAGAGAGAAAGGCAGCCCTTTGAGAAAATAGAAAGTTCCTAACTTTTGTTTTGCTTTTCTTTTGTTTTTTTCTCTGTGAAGCACTGATTTGGATGCAGAACGTTTTGCGAGTATCAGTTCCGCACGCAGACATGTAACAAAACCAACAGTCCTATCTGACATGCACGTACCCCTCGAGCATACACACCAACACGCGCGCTACATGGCCCACGACCAACATGTTCATACGAATACACAAGCAAACTGCAGCGCTCGGCCAAAGCCGAACCCTGTTCTAGTTGCAGCAGGGGGAGGGGGAGGGAGGGAGGGGGAGGGAAAATAAGAGATTTAAAACTTAACATTCAAGACAACAAAAACAGACAAACAAAATGTTAGCAAACATGACGTAACTTCGAAACTTTTAAGTGACCAGATTTTTTTTTTCCCCCACAATCCTCTGGGACATGGCTCAAAGTCCTCGACGTGGTCCAGCAGCAGTGGAGCGGTCGCCTCCGCATGCTTGTGACGACAGCCAGCCAAACGGGATTCTCCTCTGAGCCGCGCGACCTTACAGCTCATCTCCGTAGCCTGCGACCGCGGGGGGTCCTGCCCGCTCGCCCGCCAGCCGGCCGGCCCGAGGAAGGGGCAGGCCGGGCACATCCATCCACCTAGCGAGCTCTCTCGGGCGTTCACGTAGGCGTGCAGCTTTGCACCTGGAGGATGAATGTGGGGGGAGGAGGAGGAGACAACAAAAAAAGAACGTCTTTGTGTCTAAGCTCTTTCATTGGGTCCGTGCCGGGTGGGCCATGGGTCAAAGGGCGGTCAGGCCAAAGTTACAGCGGCAGTACATCATGCCGCTCGAGTCCAACCAGTTGTCCGAGATGGGGTCGTAGCGCTGGACAGTGTTCAGGTAGGATGACCCCGAGTGACCTCCTACCACATAGAGGTAGTTGTCCACAATGGCCGAGCCCACACCTGCCCAACGACAAACAGGAGTGAGAACACGTCGCTCGCTTTGTTTTCATTAAAACCAACTCTCCTTCGGTCACATGAGACGGACTCACCGGTACGAGGCTCGTTCATTGGCCGGCAGGCCGTCCACTGGTTCTGGTGTGGATCGTACCTCTCGATGCTGGACAGGTGGGACACGCCGTTGTGTCCCCCCACTACAAATATGAAGCCCAGCATGACTCCCACTCCAAAGTTGATCCTCTTGTCTGCCATGGGGGCTACCATTTCCCAGGCGTCCTTGCTCGGATCGTACCGCTCCACGCTGTGACAGGCAGACGCAGCACGGTTAATAAAGAGTTAGCGTAGCTGAAAAACATCTCATAACAGCAAAAACTCCTTTGAGTCTCAAATAATAAGCTTAATTAGGCAACTATAACCTGTCCAAATGTGATCCTCACACAGGAAGTCACATAAAGTGCGCTCAATCACCAAGTTCACCATGTTGAACTAATCTACAGGCTCTGGAACATTTGCAGTCTGGGACTGTTTTTCAGTGTGCGGCGGCAGAAAAGCCACGGGGAAATCAAGAAATAGTGCCCCGAACATTCTCCGTCCAAACACATTCTCCTGAGGGGGCCCGGGTGCCAAGGAAACCAGCAACAGGGACGCCGCTCTCTGGTGAGCCAGCGCAGCACACAGAGGCAGGCCAGCACCTCCATGAGACACCGACCTCTCCTGTTGTTGCACCTCTGCTCTCATTACGGAGCGCCGAGCTCTGTCTTCGCAGCGACACACGATATCCTTCACTGGATTGTCAGCTTTATTTAATAACTGGCAGGAGCTTGAGAGAGAGGGAAGCTTCTCGAAACACGCAGGCAAAGTTAAACCTGAAAGTAGGAGCCTGTGAAATCAAAACTCAGTTTTTGCTCGTGTTTTGAGAATGTCTGGCAACCCAAAGTGAGGAATCATTAAACAAACCTAACGTCAGCCAAACTGCACAGCGTGACGAGTTAGTCACAATCAGACAACAGTCGGTCAATCAAGCTGGACTCGCTTTTGTTAACGGGCAACACAATTTTGACATGTCCAACGACGACACACAAGTGGACCACCCTCTGTTGCATCACCTGTTCATATGCGCAGGCCCGTAGCCTCCAATGGCGTACACCATGCCGTCCAGCACGGCCGTGGCGAAGCAGCTGCGGGACTTGGTCATGGGCACCACGGGCTGCCACTCCTTCAGCTTGGGGACGTACTTCTCCACCGACTGGAGGTAGTATTGGCCGTCGTAGCCTCCCAGCGCGTACAGCTCCCCGGCCAGGACCACCACGCCCAGGGTGCTGCGGCACTCCGCCATGCGCTCCACCGAGGACCACGTGTTGCTCTCGGGGTCCCAGCTCTCCACCGTGCTCTCGTGCCGCCGGTAGCTGATGCCCTGCCTCATGTGCGTGGCGATGCCGCCCACCACGTACACCTTGTGGTCCAGCACGGCCACGCCGAACTCGTAGCGGGGGACGCTGAGGGGGGCCAGGCCGATCCACGAGTCCGTCTGGGGGAAGTACATTTCCATGCTGGGAGAGAAAGAAGAAATTAACACGTTAACGTGATTAGAAAGGAGTCTACACACACACACCATCACCCCCCAAAAGTTCACTGGCATCACCTTTCCAATGTGGCAAACAGTCCCGCTTTGCCTCCGACGGCAAGCAGCACCTTGGGGGCACACCTGGGCCGAGCAGACAGCACGGTCTGATAGGACAGCCGGTGTTCAGGCATGAAATGATACTTAAGGGCGTCGTTGAGCAGGTGCTTGCAAGCGTGGTCGTCCCGTATAAGGTGGTTGGCTTCGTATAGGCGGGTGAGGAATTTGACGCTGAGGAGTGGAAGGCGAACACAGTGCAGCAGCTGAGCCAGGTGCTGCTGCCGCTCGGTCACGTCGTATTTGATCCACGACTCCAGGGCGTAGAACACAGTCTCCTCCGTGACCACCTTGAGGCAGTCGTTGGACACGATCTCGTCCAACTCGGCCCGCGTCAGTTCGAAAAACTCCTCCGTCTGGCAGACCTCCTCGAAGTTCTCGCAGATGAACTTGGTGGCGGCCAGGCACAGGTCGTGGCAGCCGTACGTCTCTGCGAAGCGGGAGATCCCTATACAGTTCCCGGCGTCCAGCTGGCTCTCCAAGAAGGAGCAGCACTCCTTAAGCACGAGCTTGACCTGGAGCAAGTTGGCCGCCGGCAGCAGGGACTCCACCGTTTCCTGGGAGATGAACACCGTGCCAGTGTAAGCATACTCGACGATGGCCTGGGAGAGAAAGAGCGAGAAGGTCATCGGACCCACAGCGCAGTTTTTTTTAAAAATCAGCATAGGGGAACCTGCTGGGGCTGGGAACCTACCTGCAAGGCAGTCTCGTCGATGCACTGGAACTCCACCTCGGAGGTCTCCTTTTCCGAAAGGTTACCCGTAAACATGGCCTTGAAGTACGGACTGATGCTGGCCAGCACTACTTTGTGGGCATGGATCTTGGCATCACCCACGCGCAGGACAATGTCACATAGTTCGTGATCCTGCCGCAAGAGCTGGAGGCCTTGCAGCAGCTGCTCCGAGTGAGGCCGAGTCAGACTTGCAAACATATAGGACTGATCCTGCTGGTCCATCTGAGAGCAGGGAGGGGAAAAAAACACCCAAATGTCAGTGGGAAGACACAGGAGCAGCAAGAACACTGCTATTCTGGCCGTGATCCAGGTGACATCTTGGTCCTGACAACACGCCTCAACAGCCAGCCAAACTAATTGATGACCCGTGTAATATTAGGGAGGGGGGGTGACAGCAGGCCTTATGGAAACATGCACGGACAGTGTGATGCGTTCAGGGATGTTCCGACGTGACACCGTAGCATTTCCAACTCGCTGTGCTCGCAGTCCAAGCTAAAGAAGCATGATCCCCTAATCCAACGCTGCCTGCAGATAATCGCGCGAATTGGCTCAAAAACACACGAGTACATCGGCTAACAAGATCCACACTGCCGCAATACGACCACGATACATTTGTATTTAATGACAACGTGCGACAGCAGCGCTGTCACATTGCTGTCTGAGGCCTGCGCTTGATTTCTGAACGGAGGACATGGACAGATCAAAACTCGCTAGCTGCCTCTTAGCTTCAAATAAGCGAGCAGCTAATGCGCTAGCCAACATACTAAAAAATAACACAGAGCAAAGAGCTTGTTTTACAGCTGAAACCATTCTGCACGCACTCCTCATTCCACCAAGCTAATGTTAGCATCCTTTCGTCAACAATTGCCGACTCCAGCAAGCGCGCAGTCAGCGCAGGTTAGCTGCTAAAAATAAACACGGTTCCTGTGGCTAGCTGCATCATTGATTGATATACAGTAACATGGCTGACAGACACAAAACGTGAGGACACAGCTCGCTCCCCGGGAGCCGCTCTCTCCGTCGGACGGAGAGGAACCCACCTGTGCTCTGTAGTCCGTCTGGCGTGCCGCGGGAATCACCGATCGTGCAGTGGCGGAGCTCAGCGGCGACGACAGTGAACCCCGGGCGGCTACCAGGAACAAAAAAAAAAACAACCTGCGGCCAACCGGAGCAGCCAGCCGAGCGACGCGGCTACAGACGAGCTCTTATAGCAGCCTGCGAGCGGCGCAGCACACCCACTTCCACTCGCTTCAAAATAAAAGGCTCCCACCGCTGTTTACAAGGCAGAGCCATGTGGCTGTCAGCCATCAAAATGTGTCATAATCACATCAACTTTGCAAGTGTTTACAGAGGAAATATGTCATCGAGGTTTCAGACTTAATTCAGCGCTCGCACAAAATAAGATTGTGACTGACCATCGTGACACATTACAAAGGTATATCTGATACATACTGTTTTAAAGAAAGCAAGATGTCACCCATGATTATTTAGCTCGATTAAAATAGAACTTCAAGGATGGAACACAGACGTGTAAATAGACGATTCAAAATGCTTTGTTTATTTATGTGTAAATTATTACGTGAAACTCAAATTGTTGACATCCACACACCCTTCACCAAGACTATAATGACACTTATTAATAAAGTCCAAAATAAAAAACTATATATATGTACATACATGTATATGTATATATATTACTACAATTTTATATGTGTATAATTGAAAAATGAATAATTGTAAAATATCACCTGTCGATATGTTGCGATGGAACAACTAATATTTTAAAGGGAGTATCTAAAGTACTTATTATTCCAATTCAAACCTATGTATGACGAAGCAGTGGGTTTAAATTGGCGTTTTCAATGCAAATGTTAATGTGTTGACTCTGTATGTATATCACTTTATTTACTCTTTCAAAACTTGGAATCTAATCATTTAAAACTGATCCTTCTGATGTACAGATTGAGACATCTGTTTAAATTGGGGGAACCTGATTGTTTACTCGTGATTTGTTACAGTTTGACGCCGTGGCCAAGTTATGACAACTTGCCGTATCGACCCAAAGGTAAACAAGGGAGCAGTCGGATCAACAGCCCCGCACGAACGCACTGTTTACCTGTAGGAGATGCCAGAGCACGGTTAGAGGTGTACCGTGTGAATGCCACCCGTAGGTTCGGGGAGTGTGAGACTATAATCCCCCTTCTGCACGGTGTTTGGTCTACTTTTGCAGCCTCCTTCCTCTCCGCGCTGCGGCTCTCCGAGGAGGATGCAGCCCGCAGGAGCCTGAAACTCGCGTCGCCATGGAAGCGTTCAGTTTGCGACATGTATTCGCCATTTTGCTGCCTCGGTGTGTGCGAGAAAGAGTGTGTGCGTGCGTGTGTGTGTGTGTGGGCTCCTCGCTGAGGTGAATACCTCCGTAGCTTCTAAACACTGAACAGCCCAGACGGCAGCTAAAACAGCCGGGGACGTGTCTGCGCTGAGAGAGCCGCGGCTGCCGCACCATGACACGGGAATGAGGACAACGTAACGGCGGATAGTTTCGCCCTGCGTTGCCGAAGAGGAGCAGGGGAAAACATGCGAGGTCTGTCTCCTTTCCGCTGTCTTTCCTAACTTTGCTAGCCCAGTCCGCCTGCACTTAACACACGCACAATTACCCCAAGTAGCGAGTTAGCTTAGCGGCGGAGCTAAGATTTTGTGTAGCTAACTAAATAGGCTGCTTAACGGTAACATGCAGTCAAGGATTGATTGTAAGCCCATTGGAGGCATTACTCAGTGGTATATGGCTGGCTGAAGCTTCCTTGGAGACACTTCATAACAACGGTGTTACAGTGGACGGGGGTGATGTGAAGCAGTCTCGGTTATTTCAGCCACTCAGCTCCCAACTAACGTCCCCGAGAGCCACAAGTGGTTGCGTTGCTTCGTCTTAATCTGCCATATCGCGGTGAGCGATCCTGGTGTTAAAGCTACGGAACGCTCTCTCGGCCAGCAGCACCACACCGTTATATGACTCTGTTTGTTTGCCTTCATTGTTTCCTCGCCCGTTCAGCCTGGTGTGTTTTCTTTTTTTATTCAGTTTTCTGTGTTTTGTGTTTACAGCTTGAGAAACAGGAGAGTGGTTTTCCAGCCCCTCAGGATGAAAGCTCCAAGTAAGCAGGAGGAACTACGTTGTCCTCACAGGATCACAGCATCAGCCTCCCTGGATTCTCAAAAGTGACCTGGTCCCCAAGGCTACCAACAATGATCCCCGGGTTGATTTCCCAGGAGTTACATCAGCAGCTTCTGGACCTGAAGAACTACCAGAATCGCACAAATGGGGTGGAAGAGCTCAAGCGCATCCTGTCAGAGGTGGACATCAGGTCGGTCCCGTCTGGCAGTATCGAGGAGTTCATTCATTTCCTTCCCAGACTCCTGGACGACAGTAACTTTAAGGTCATGTACGGCACTCTGCAAGTCCTGAACCTACTGATTCAGAAACTAGATATGGGTGTGGACAGATACTTCAAGCATATTGTCTTAGTGGCCCTTAAGGCTTTAGGCGACACTCGCACCGTCACCAGAAACGAATACCTGGATGTGTTTCGGCAGCTGATGAAAAACGTCGCACCGCAACAAGTATTAGATCTTGTGATCGGGAACTTGAAGCACAAGAATTCGAGGGTTCGGGAAGACGTCCTGAACGTCATTATGGCAGCTATGCTCACACATCCCAGGAAGGATTTCAACATCCCCAAGCTTTGCTTCGAGGTTGCACCATACTTGGCAGACAGCAAGAGGAAAGTCCGTCATGCTGCGCTCGAGTTGTTTGCTGTCTTTGACCATTGCTTGGACACGGGCAAAAAGCAACCTCTGATGAAAGCGGTGGACATGGTCGAGCTCAACGAGGATGCAGAGGGTCTAATGGCGGCTGTGCAGGCGAGGCGAGCGAGGCACACGCTTCCAAAGCTCTCCCCGGACGGCGTCGTGGAGTACGGCTTGGTGTTGCCCAAGCAGGGACAGCGGTGCCCGTACCAGTGCAGCTCTGGGGCCGATCTGGACTGGGTGATGAACGGAGGCAGGGTGAGCAGCGCCAGGAGCCACAGAACGGAGCCCGACTCCGACCGGCTGTATGGTTACGGCAGCCTCGGCTCCCTCACCGATGACCTCCCGCTGCAGAGGAGGATCGTCAGCGCGGGGAAAGGGAAGAACAAGCTGCCGTGGGAGATGTCCAGCTTCTTGTCCACGGAGAGTGACCAGCAGCAATGCAACACTCCTAACGGGAAGTGCTCTGATCAGGTGGGCCAATCGGATCGTTTCTATCCGCATATATTTGATGCTTTATCGTGTGAAGACGACCAGTGCTGAGTAGGTCTTGGAGGTTTACTCAGACGACAATGAGAAATGTTTCTGTTTAAGTTGTCACAGATTGACTTAAGTGAGACACTCGACGATTGTAAAGGTTGTATTTTCCTCTTTGAGGAGGCTTAAAAAAACACTGTTAATCTTGAGCAATTATTGCTTAAATAGTCATTGTTTGCTGATTGTGTGGACCTCTCAAGTGCACCATTGTGTGTTTTTATATGTACTTGGAAACTACCAGTCTCAGGTGCTGAGCAGTCTTATTGAATTGCCTCCAATCAGCTGACAAGTGAATTCAACCAGCCAACACAAGAGGTATTTGGGGTTGTTGATTGCCCTGCCTCTCTTCCCATCACCTAATTGACCCAGTGCCAGCAAAGTACGCTGCCAGATTTCCCTGTATGAAAACTGTAAGTCGCACCCAGAGGATCTCAGGCAAATCACAGCCTCCGCGCGCTCCGCAGAGACAGTTTGCGGGGGAAAAACCCTAAATATAGCTATATCTGTCATGATGCAGTATGGATAGAGAGGCGCTGAGAGGAAGGCTGGTGTGATGCGCCGAGTCTGCTCGCTGGTGTGACTCTCATCAGAGCCTCTTTTCACACTCCTGTTTTAGAAATGTGTCGTCTCAACACCTCGTAATGATCAGCGTTTAGAAATCTATGATGCTATATTTGAATCCCAATTCTCTGTGCGCATTAAAAAGACACACACACACAGACAGGGAGAAACTCAGTCTACCTGTCAGAGCGTCCAGGTATCACTGACACTATTCTGGGAAGAATCGCAGGAGATGACTCATTTTCCTGCACATTGAGTCTGTTGCTGCAAGGATGAGCATGCACCGCACAACGTAGCCCATCACATTATGCAGTAAAGAGAGACGATGTACATGCACTGTGACGTTAACTACTATTGGCAGACTGTCAGTGTTATGGGTTTGAATGGAAGATGTATCCACGGTGTTGTCTTGTATAATGGGCCCATGGTTGGTTCTGTAAACTTTAACCCAGCTTTCAGCCATTAAAGACAAAAAAAGGGAAAGAAAAATCCTGTGTTTACTGCTGCGTGGGTTTCCCAGCAACCCCATCAGCACACAGCTCACTTACTGAGGCGGGCTTGAAACATAATTGGTAATATCACGGGGTTATGCTTCTAAAACACGGCTTATTTACTGCTCTGCCGTTAATTGCAATCACACGAGTGCTCCGTGAGAAGTGTTGATCAGACTGCAGGCCCAGGGGACTGACTGCAGCCACACAACCTCGCCTCAAAGACTCAGATGTGCTCACCAGAGCAACCATCTATTCTGTGTTTATTTGTACCTTCCCCTTCTTTTTTTCCCCACCACCACAATGAAAGTTTGATGGAGGAGAATAAACATTATGTGTGTTGAGTTAAGCCTCTTTGCCATTGTGGAAGATCCTCTTTAAGGCATGTGTCTCCGGTCTCAGCTGGTCAGATAGCTGCTCCGTCCCTTTGTTCATGCTGTGGGATGGAATTACACTGTTGCTATTAGGAGACATAATTTTCTGCTCATTCATAGGTGACAAGTGAGGATTTCCTTCAGCTGTCCAAGAAGCCAGAGGCCTACATACCCAGTTTCAGTAAGTGACACAGCTCCCATTTCTCTGCATTAAAATGACAGTCGTGTCATGTGCAACAGTTGACTGTTCCACTCCTGACATGATCGCTTGATGACAGTCATGTGCTTCAATGTTCTAACAGTTTAACACAGCGAGATGAAGACAGACTGTTTTCATTGACACTTCCCCTCATAATTTCCACTGTCATCCAACATCTAACTGTTTACTTAACAGCATTTATTGATGTTTACATCATAAATTCAGCCATAAAGCCAAAGGCCACAACACTGCTTTGGAGGCTCGTTTTGGGCTCGAGGCAAATGAGAAAGACGGCTGAATGTTGCGTGGCTGACTATTGATTGCTCATTAGAATGCCGTGGTTGTGACAGCCCTGTTATGCAACGCATGTCCGCTTAAGCTCGACTCAATTAAAAGCAGTAGGATTAAGTGAAAGGACTCAAGCATCAGGCATGTCACCAGAAGCCCTGCCACCAGCAGGAATTCAAGCTGGCTGACCACGAAGCGCTTCACTGGTTTTAACCACAACAGTCAACGACTTATTATTGGGAGCGTTAAGAGCCTAATAAATACAAAACACATTTAGATTGTTGTGTTAGGAGTATTGAGGAAACAGTGCCGAGATCATGCTCGAGTGGTTTGACAGTGAGATGAAGCAGGTGGATTTAAAGGTTGTATGAAGGGAAGCATCCTAGGATACGTGTTGATGCTCTGCAGGTTCTGTGGAGCCACAGAAGCCCCAGTCTTCCAGGCGCAGGGAGTCTGCTGCTATCCTTCGAAGGAGCGGGAGCCTCAACTTAGACCCGGAAATTTTCCAAACCTCCAACTTCTCAGATCCCGACACAGGTGAGAAGCCAATATCTCCAGTGTTTCTGTGAAGATTTTCAAGTTGTGTGAGCTCTGAACCGTATCATCGCTGCCTGTTTTTCATGGGTCTCCTCTCACAGCGGCACCCAAAGGACGCGCGCTCTCGAGAAACCCCAGTGTTGAGCGAACATTTTCCCTCCCCTCAAACCCCACCGCCCCTGGCTCCTTCCTCCTGCCTTCATACCCACTGGCTACACTCCCAGGGGGCGTGTTGACGCCAACGCTCTCCCGTCGTCACGCCGACTCTGCCCTCTCCATGTCAAACACCTGGCCCAATAAGAGAGAGAACAGCCCGCACCAGTCTGAGATCCTGCCCTGGGGAGAGACGCCAGGCACAGCAAAGGGTAACGCAGCAGGAGGGGAGATAGACAGTCCTGGTGTGCAGGGTGTAGAAATGTTGTGGCTTTTATTTTGAATGCGTTTTCACTTCTCCAGGAGATCTGTCCAGCAGACACTCACCCAGGCCTCTGCGTGCCTCTCTCGCGAGCTCTTCTTCCACTTCATCATTCCGCCGGGCGCTGAGCAACATCAGAACCAACCTCTCCAGTTCGCCAGTGGTCCCTCCGGCTGAGCAG
>JAUESF010000048.1:3398391-3412279 GCA_032274765.1 Malacoctenus tetranemus
TTGAGCTGAAGAGTTCATTGTCTGTCATCCTCTGTGTGTTGGTTGCATAGTAACAACTCCATTGTAGAGTTCCTGTGAACAATAGCCAGCGTTTTTCACATGTGCCACCATGTGCAGGCCTCCTTTTTAAAACATGTTTTTAATCTTGTTTTAGGGGCTGGTTGCTTCAATTCACTCACTCCCCCTTGTGGCAGAACAATAGAAATATAAGTCTTTAAAAAGTCAAGAGGATGTATGTAAACTGAAGTGGACTGACTACTACAAGTTCATGCAATACTGTTTACTGATGGAGCCAAATCTGTGAGGGAGTGAGGAAGAGGCGACCCCAGTGAATTTATTCCCCAAATCCCTGACAACAGCTCTCGCTTTCCTCTGTTTACATGTTTGATTTCATTTTAATCTCTCACCATTGACCAATGGGGGGCAAGCAAGTATCTAGTTGAACACTGACATGAGAGGAGAGGGGGGGGAGTTGGGGGTGGGGGTGTACAATAGAGAGGAATGGCAGGAATTAGGCAGTTGAGGATTAGTGTCTGAGCTCTGATTGTCCATTGGCTGCAGGGACACGCTCTCTGCTCCGCATGGACGGCCGCTCACAACAACAACTCCATCACAAACAAGCTCGATTGTCGTCCCGCTCTGATCTCTTCAGGATGTTTGCTGAACTCGTGGATTACACACGTCACTCTTCAGGCACACATCTTTCCGTTTGTCTCTAACGCGACTCGGCCAAAGTTTTGTTGGACTTTCGCAGGCGACATGGTGCTGCTTTTGACAAACAGCCACCGCAGTAGTTTTTACTGCTTTCCAGCAGTTTTCAGGAGAAAAGGTGAGTAGATGACGCAGGCAGCTTGGTTGACTGGTTCAACTCTGTCAGTTTATGAGCTAAGCCACTTGCTTCTGTCTAGACAGCAGGGAAAAAGTATTTATGGACTGTGTGAGTAAATCAGACTGGCTCAAAGGGCAATAAAGTAATAAAACTATCATTTAGTATCACTATAAACCATAAAAACTACAATCAGTGTCATACACTTGAAGTATAATTTACTTTATGGTTTAACTTCAGTCATGGAGGTTTCTCAGTATTTTGCACAAGTATAGAGAACAGCTCATTAGGATCTCCTGTATCGGAGCGTAATGCTGTTAGAGAAGAACGAGGTGAAACTTAGCTGTGATTACTCGCTGCATGGTGGCCAAGGCTAATTCCAGCACAGACTTACACTGACAGCGCCGCAGGAGGCTAAATGTGGAGCAGCTGTCACAGTTACATAAAAGCGTCTTGGCGGCTCGCTGGCCCACTGGTCTGGGACCGTGCCCCCGGAAGCCTGAGGACAGCGAGACCAAGCCAGGTGGCCGGCGTGTGTAAAGCTCCAGCACAGGGTCTTTGATTTACACTTCAGATATTGTTTAGAATTCACCGACAATCAAAAGGAAAATAGTTTTTCTGTCTACTGCAAACTAGCCAAGATTATGTAATTTTTAATGCTGCTTGTTTGTTTGTTATGTAATTTCTTTTTTACTTTTTTCATCATCTGATTTGTCAATTCGTGTTTTAACTCATTTACTTCGTACCATGATGTGACAGCAGTGTGTTGAGCTTCAATGTTCGAATCTCATTTTATGATGATGTGACTGCAACAAAAAGCTCACAACCAGTTTTGCAGGTGGTGGAGTTTTGATGGAGTGACCCCGTCTTTAAAGTCACTTATCAAAGTGTAATCCGACTTAAAGTGATGCTGGTGTTCAGTCTGTGTTAATCACACTCGCCCCCCCCGTGCGGTCACCCCGACACAGATCTCTTGTTAGTGGCTCTAAACGTCCCCGACGGAGACCTGAACGCGCTGGCCTCCACCATATGGCCCTCATTATCTACTGTTACTGTAACACTGGGCTCTGACTTGATCCAGGCTGATCACCCCCCCCTCTCTCTCTCTCTCTCTCTCTCAGCGGTCCCAAAGCGAGATGGTGATGATGACAAGACGCTGGCGCCGCCGCTGTTCCAGGAGAACGTGTTCGAGAGCAGCAGCAGACCCAAGTACCTGGAGGACCTGCACACCGAGGCCCTGGAAGGCCTGAAGCTGATGCAGCAGGAAGGTAAGAGAAGGAAGCTGTTTTTGCAGTGTGACATTTCTATGAGGATGATGCAGAAGTAAAGGGGAAACAAAGGTCTCAAGCTTTCATTCTCTTTGCAGAAACCAGTCCAGGAGTCGATTATCAAGACAACATGAGCACGATTGTAAGTAACCCAGCTCAGTCTGTTTTTCTTGCCGAGTGTATGCAGCGATGTCCACTCCCCATCATGTCACACACTAAAGTCACCTCTCCCTCTGCCAGTCGGCGCTGTCGGTCCAAACTGACGGGGAAGGCGGAGGCTTCACCACGGACAGCACCATGCCTGACTCCTCCTCTGTTGTGTCCGTGCAATCATCAGTGTCCACCAAGTCATCACGCTCTGGACTCACGAGGCAAGGTGAGTCGAGGCAATACACAACGTCTGGTCATCATTCACACCTGTGTGAGTTGTATAGTTTTTACTCTGACGAGCCCTTTAACGTGATTCAAACTGAAGATTTCCCTGATGTCTTTGTCACTTATGGTATTCAACAGTTGTCTTCTTTAGTGTTTTGTATTATCGGGTTGGGATGGCTTTGGATTAAACTCACAGCATCACAGAATCATAGTGAAACCTTCGTGTGTGTCCATCCAGGATCAACGTTCAGACCTCTGAACTCTGGCAAGAAGTCTGAAAAGTCCAGGTCGAGGAAGAGACAGCGGAAGACGGTCGCTGGCATCCCTCAGCATGTGCAGAGAGAGCTCGGTAGGCGCCTTTTAGCTTAATCCGTCCCGTTGAACCACATCAACTGCTTTCTTTAACTCAATGTGCAAATATGAACTTCTGGCTGTTTGTCTCCTGTCAGGTCTGGACCGAGTGGGCTGGGTGATGCCTCCAAAGTTGGACGAGGAACAGCACTATAATGGCGAGAGTGATTACAGCACCACCAGTGACGGAACACTCCCAGACTCCCCAGACGGACCTGCCACCAGCCCCGAATCCCTGAACAACGTCCATCCTCTCAGCAAGGAAAAGGTGGCGCTGCTCAATGCGTCCCACGCCGGCCTCGGGGACAATCTGGCCCTGCTCCACCACCTGGACCCCAGCCTCCATCAGGAGCTGCCCAGCCCCGTCATCACCATGTCGCCCCAGGCCGCCTACATGTCCAAGATCATCCCCAACGCCGTGTTGCCACCCTCCATCGACGTGGTCGAGATCAGCCGCGGCCGGAGCCGCAACAGCGTGCGCACCGTCAGCAAGGGCAGCCTGGTGCTGTCCAGCCCAGCTCCGTCCCGCGCCTCCTCCCGGGCCTCCTCCAAAGCCTCCACCATCACCTCTGCGTCCCGCCACAACCTCCCCAATATGTCCGACAGCAACTGGAGCAACTCGGACTCCTCCGAGACGCTGGTGTCCGACTCGTCCACCATCTCCAACAGGAGCACCCCCAGCCAGAGGAGGTCTCAGAACGGAGACGCTCACGAGGACAAAGTCAGTCTCCGGTCAAACGGCAAAATCAACGTCAAGGGAGTTGACCCGAAGAGAGACGGACAGTTTGGGCGCAGCCTGTCTGTCATGAAGGCCAAGAGGGCCCCCCCTCCTCCCAGCCGCTCCTACTCCCTCCACAGTAAGATGAAGCGGCGGTCACGTGACCTGGCGGAGGTGAGGGTCCTCCCAGGAGAGCTCTCGCTCCAGAGCATCTCCGCCCAAGGTGAGGAGGCAAATGAGGACAAACCAGGGGTCGTGGAGAGTCCCGGCTACCAGGCTGACACCAGCTCTCTGGAGGACCTGACGGGCCCTGGGACAAAGAAGCAGGCCGTGCTGCAAGAGAATAAGCTAAACATGACTTCGCCGTCCAGTGGCTACTCCAGCCAAGATGTCGCGTCCCCGCAGCTGCAAAAACCGTCTCTCAGCTCGTCACCAAAGCACAAGAAAGGCCTGTTGGCCAAGCTTCAGAGCTTATTTCCCGGCTCCACCCCTGCAGCTCCAGCTGCGGCGTCGGCGGCGGCGTCTGGAAACCCCCCGCCCGACACCGTCGACACCGTCAGCCCCTCCGTACAGGCTCTGAGAGAGCTCTTCAACATCCCCCGGCACCCCAAGGTCCACGCGCCCCCGCCCCCTCCGCCCGAGGTGTGGGCTCACAGCAAACGGAGCTTTGAGCTGCTCTTGGGGCCGCCGGCCCCCGACAACGTTTACGCCATCATCAAGAAGAATCCAAAGGACAGGAGGCAGCAGAGGCAGTGTCCTGCTACCGCAGAGGGGAAGCAGACTGCGGAGCCTGCTAACGGCTCGCTGCACGTCCAGGAGGCAAAGGAAATTCCAGAAAGTGGTGTTCTGATGGAGAACAATGAAAGACTGAGTCCGAAGGTCGAACGGAAAGAAAGTGGCGACGAGAAGGTTCGAGGAAGTGATATATTGAACGGGATGTTGGCCAAGGCTGTAGAGAAGCGTAAGGAGCGGCTGGCAGCCAAGAGAGAAGATGAAACCAAGCAGGCCTCCATCCAGACCACCGGCGTGGAAACGTCGCCCCCCATTTCACTCGCGCGCATTTCCCCCTCCCCGTCTCCCAATGCCGGGCGCCGCCCCGCCCCGCCTCCCGTCGCCGTGGCGTCCCCTGAGACCTCCTGGCCCCCACCGCCGCCCCCGTTGGTACAAGTGAGCCCACCTGATGAGCTTGATTTCACCCTGCCGCCCCCCCCACTGTTTGCAGAGGGGGCTTCGGTTCTGCCGGTTCAGGTGCCAGTGGGCGATGCGTCCCAGGCGACGGCGCCGCCACCGCTGAACATCCCTCCTCCACCCTCATACACGGCTCCACCTCCACCGGCTGCGGCCTCGCCTCTTCAGACGAATAAGTTCCATCACTCGCCTAAAACAAACTCTCTTCCTGTCATCCAAGAGGCCGTTGCGCCTCCACCGGCTCCTCCACCCCCAGACACGTTCTCTCCGGGCCCCAGAGACCCCCCCACCACCCTGGTCACGGTAGTGTCCCGACCAGTTATTGACGTCTCCGCTCTGCCTCCAGAAACTATCCCCCCTCCCCCTCCTCAAAGTGTCAACATGACCCTCCCACCACAAAGTATTCCACCCCCACCCCCTCTGCCCCCGCAGGCGTCACAGCTGAAGATCACTGCTCCACCTTTGGACAGTGTTCTCCGACCACCTGAGAGTATTCCCCCTCCACCTCCCGTGGAGCGTCTCCACCAGGCTGCTGCTCCGCCTCCAGCTCCTGAGACCCTCCCTCCTCCACCCATGACGACCGCTGTCCCTCCACCAGGGCCTGGCCTGGTCATCAAACACCAGCCCACAGAAAGCCCAGAGAAGACCCCCGCCCCTGTCGCTCCGGAGGGGTCCAGTACCATGGTGACCCCCTCTCTGCTGCAGATGGTGAAGCTGCGCTCGGTCAACAGCAGCCCCGAGCCCCCGAGAGCTGAGGTCACGATGAGGAAAAAGCTGCCCACCGGTAACACCCCCACCTCACCCCCCAGTGGGGAGGCTCCTCAGAAGCCCATCAGGAGGTCTCTGATAGTCACCTCTCCCACATCCACCTCTCCACCTGTCATAGTGATTCCTCAACCACCTCCACCGGCCTCCCAGTCCGTCACAGTCACGTCTGCACCTCCATCCACGGTCGAGTCCTCCACGGAGCTCCCTCCTCCTGCTACGATCACGGCTTCTGTTGTCGCTCCTCCTGCAGCCTCTACAGTCACGACTGTAGAAAGTGCTCCTGCTGCTGCACCTGCACCTCCCCCTGTTGAAGCTCCATCTACAACTGCAATAACCACTGACTCCTCTGTGGAGAAGTCTCCCCCTGCTACAACAGAGGTCACCTCAGTTGTCGCTCCTCCTGCGTCTTCTACAGTCGTCTCTGTGGAGACACCTCCTCCTGTTCCCACTGCTGTTGAAGCTCAGTCCACATCAACAATCAACTCCACAGAGGAGTCTCCCCCTGCTACAACCGCTGCTCCTCCTGTTGGGGAACCACCTGCATCATCTTCTCCAGCCGTCTCCTCTACCGAGAAGTCGCCACCACCAACAACAGTTGATGTACCAGTTGAAGTTCCTCCTGTACCTCCACCCACAGTCAAATCTCTGGAAATCTCCCCTCCTGCTCCCACTGCTGCTCCCGCTGTTTCAGCTCCTCCTGCATCGGCATCCCCAGTCGTCTCCGTGGAAACATCTCCTCCTGTTTCAGCTCCTCCTGCAACGGCATCCCCAGTCGTCTCCGTGGAAACATCTCCTCCTGTTTCAGCTCCTCCTGCAACGGCATCCCCAGTCGTCTCCGTGGAAACATCTCCTCCTGTTTCAGCTCCTCCTGCATCAGCATCCCCAGTTGTCTCCATAGAAACATCTCCTCCTGCATCAGCATCCCCAGTCATCTCTGTGGAAACGTCCCCTCCTGTTTCAGCGCCTCCTGCATCAACATCCCCAGTCGTCTCTGTGGAGACGTCTCCTCCCGTTCCAACAGCTGCTCCTGATGCAGCTCCTCCATCATCTACAGCCACCTCCCCAATGGAAAAGTCTCCTCCGACCACGACTGTTGTTCCTCCAATCGTGATTTCGCCCGTGTCCTCCACCACAGTTGTGTCCCCTGTGAAGAAGTCTCCCTCCGCCACCAGCGCTCCTCCCTCCATGAACCTGCAGGAGGCCATCCGCCTGAGGACAGCAGCCCGATCAAAGGAGGCGCCTGCGTCCCGCCTCAGCCTGCACTCGCCGACGTCGCCCAACGACTTCCGCACGTCCCCGACCAGCACTGCCAGCTTCATCTTCTCCAAGAGCAACAAGAAAGTGGTGATTGAGACCAGGCCCAAGTCAGAGGTGAAGGGAGACGCAGAGACGGGCCCTCAGCTGTCCCCTGTCGCCAGAGCAGCCGGTGAGACCCAGTCGCTGAAGAAGGAAGTCAAAGTGCCTCCACCCGTCGCAAAGAAACCCAAATCTGCAGGCAAGGAGGTCGAGGCCAGTGAAGGCACAGAGAGCGCTGCAGAGCAGGAGGCCCAGCGAGAGACGGTCAGAGGTGAGGAGTGACAAACTAGACTTCAACTGAAGTGTCTGCGCCTTCCTTTCAAAGTCAAGACAACAGTTGTTGCATGTCTTTTTCTAACTCCACTGTGTGCAGTCACACTGACGTCTCACTTCTCCCACTGCAGATGCTGCAGAGAAAGCTAACGGCACAGCAGGTTCTGTTGAAGGAGGAGGGACGCCGGCCTCATGACGGTAAAGACTGAAGGACGCCTGGAACAGCACCAGCCCCACACTGAGCTCAGTGTGGAGGAGGAACGTACCTGAGAGAGGAAACGCCTATTTCAAAAAAACTGCCTTTTGGAAAGTTGCTTGGTTTTAATGTTCATGGTGTGGGTCTTAATTGTTTTCCTGAAGTACTCACTTAATAGAGTAATAATTGTATTTTCTTTACAGAGGGTCTTCCGAGCTTTAATGTGCAAGAGATGGGAGTATATCGCCCTCTAGTGTCGAACAGTGATTGTACCACTCATGTCCTGCTGAATCAGAGCTTTAGTTGGTGCTTTGTAACACTTGGGACTTTTGGGCACTCATCTGTAAATACTTCTTGTATATTTAACATATCCAGTAACGATGGATCTGTTCTACAGAGTTCTGTTCTATATATTTCCCCCCCTAAAAAGAGTTTCCACACCAATTATATTTGTTGGGGGGGAAATAAAAGCATTAAGTTATTTTACCTGTCGTGTTTAGAGGAGGCCCTCTACGGACAGACTGCGTTCCTTTGAAATGTTTTGTTTAATCCAAACAATATAGACATCAAGTTTGTGTACGATTGTATCCAAATTTCTGTTCACTCTAAACCCACGAGTCACTTTTGTTTTCAAAGCTTACAGAGCGTCAGAAAGACACTGAGCGATGCTGGAGGCACGACGATGGAGCGCATCGTCTGTGCTGCTTTTTGTTACTGAGGCCACGCCTTTTCTTACAGTTATGACGCAGTGGGGACGTTTCTTTGGACTCTAATATATTTCAAGCTGGTTTTAGAAGCTGTAAGAAAATCATTTATAATGAAAATAAAGATTTATGAACAAATCAGTGTCACACTGACTGAAAATCTTTCTTTCTATTCGTCTGTGTCGTCTGAAGCTGGAGCCATGAACTAAACTTTATTCCTTCAAGAAATTAAATCCACTGACTGCATTTTGTGAAACTTTATTGAAACAAGACAAAAAGTATGTACTTGACTAAGTGATGTGACTAACTCCATGTGAAGTACCAGGTCCTCTCGTCATCGTCATGTGCTCCACTGCTCCTCTGCTCAGAGCCTCCAATCTCCTCACTCTCTTCCTTTCCGCCCTCCTGTGTGTCACTTTCTTCCGTTTCCCCGAACAGCATCCAGGATGTGAAGGTTCCACCCTCCTGATCCTCATCACTCACTTGTTCGCCTCCAGATCCTTCCTGCTCCAACTCCTCCCAGCGATTCACTCCGTAATCTTGCCACGCGCCCTCGAAATCAGGTTCCGTCGTCCCACCCTGAAGGCTGTCCCTCTCTTCAGGCTGTCGCTGCTCCTCTTCCTCGTGGAAGTGAGCGTCGCCGGTGTTCTCCCAAAGCTCCCACTGATTCCACGGCGCTTCAGCGTGCAGATTGATGTCAGCCTGGTCTTCTCTCACGCCGACGGGGAGAAAGCCTTCCCCCGTGACGGGTGGCTGATCTGAGACCACCAATGGCAGGCTGCTGGCAGAGCCTTCAGGGAACAGAAGACGGAAACAATAGTGATAAAGATTCAGGCTGCTTCGATGAATGATTTGAAGACACTCAGGATGGAAAACAGCCACAGACCTTCAACTGTGGCCCTGCGAGTTTTAGAGGTCACACAGCTCGATTCACAGCAGTCACAGATGGAGTCGTCACCAGTGAGCGCCCTCCACCTGCAAGGACAGAGGATGATGATGATGATGAGGTAGAATAGTCAGCTCAGTGTTTCCTATCTGTTCGAGAGTCTAGAAAGACTTTTAGATTGATAGAGTTCAAAGTTTGGCAGATTACACACGGGGTCCTCAGCTTTTCTTAAGGGTGGGGGGGTGTTGAACCTCACCTGTTGTCCTTGTAGGTGCAGGACTTGTGTGCAGGACCGGGCTCTTCTGAAGAGACGGACACTTTGCAGTGGATGCTGACCTGCGAAACAACACGCCACAATGAGACCCCGGTTGTGGTGTAAGAAACCCCAGCCGGTCCCACCCACCCACCTCAGTGTCAGGGTCAGCAGTGAACTGGAAGGCCTTTAGGGACAATCTCAGCGCGTTGTGTGTCCGGGAAACGAACTGCGACGCCCCCGGCTCCTGCCTGCTGTCCAGCATGCAGCTGTTCAGATAGAGACCAACAATTCAGCTGTCACTGTGCAATAACCAGGCAGGTTTCAACGTCCATGCTGCATACCCAAAGTTGTCCATGATGCTGTACTTGAGGGACGACCCGAAGCCACTGGACGGTGCTGCATAGCAGCTGCTGATGTACAGCATCTGTCCGGGAGGGAGGTGAGGAGCCGACACTTGGACGTTGATGGTTTCCCCGAGCTGGTACACAGACTTGGCCGGACTGCTCCAGGAATCTGAGTCCAGGGTGCAAACGTGTGAAAAACAGGAGAAATAACACCACAGCCTCGCACACGCCACCTGTAAACTCACCATCCAACAAATGGATCTCGAAGTCGTTCGGACGCCCTTTCAGCCTTTTACGCACGACCACCGTTTCCCAGGTGGGCTTCACTGCCAGCTGGTGGACATGGTGGTCTCTGTGGGCGGGAGCAACAAAGCTGCATGTCAGGTATTGTTCAGGTCTGCACACGCGGCTGACGTTGGTTCTGGGACAGACCTCGGGTACCGGCACTGGATGTCCACGCTGACGCGGTGCGCTCTGCTCGGGAACCGTTTGGGCGCAGGCTCGTAATGCAGCACAAACTTGTAGACCAGGTAACCGTGAGGCAGCTGTCAAAACAGGCAGGAGGGGAGTACGTTCAACACCTGATGGAAGATGCTCCCCCGAGGTTACAGGTGGGGGGGGGGGTTGGCCGCGGGGAGAGAGCAAGGCGGTCTCACCTCACGCACTCCATCGCACGCCGTCAGCGGATAGGTGAAGAGCAGGTCGCCGTAGGGCCTGAGGACCCCGTTGCTCTTACAGCCGCTCCCCAACCTGAGCTCCTCCGCGTCCGCGCCCAGCCCGTAGAAACTGGGCCTGACCCGCACCACGAAGCTCGACGCGGAGCAACTGACGGACACGTCCGGCAGGGGGCCGTAGTCCGCCTGAGGCTGCGCCTCCAACTCCGGCCGCGGACGGCCGGCGGCCCGCCCGCGGCTGGAGGTTGCGTTCCCCGCCGCGGCCCGGCGGCCCGGCCGGTAAAGCTTGCGCCTCCTCTGCGGTGGAGACTCGAAGGTTTTCTCTGAGTGCAGGAGGCCGAGCAGGAAAACGCTCCACAACATGAACACAAGCCACTTCGTTCTCATCGCCACGGCCTGCGGTGCTTCTCTCTCTCTCCCTCTGGATCCGCGCGCGAAAGGGCGGCGCGGCCACACGTGGACGCAATTAGACGCGATCACCTGCAGCCTGCTGGGAGGACAGGCCAAGGAAGCGGAGGTCTGACGGGTCGACTCTCATCACAGAAACAAGACTTAATCAGTTTTCTTCGATTGCTGCTGTCTGTTTCGACGGGCTCATCAAACCAAAATTAAACATAGATTCATGATTTTTTTCCACATGTTTTTCCTGCTGAACTTTGGTCCAATAGCGCAACTGCCTCTGGTCGAAGTGTCCGCAGCCATCCTGAGCGCTGCTTCTCCAACTTAGACTCTGCAGGGGGCGCGTCGGTGGGGGGTGTGGCCAAGGCAGGTAGCCGGACACACCCACATCACGTGTCTGGTCTCTGCAGGTGACCCGCATCAGGCTGCCGAGACCGAAAGCTCCACAGACGATGTTTACTATGGACCAGGTTCCTGGTTAAAAGGTAGCAACCAAGTGTCCTTACCCGTGTTTTTATGCGACTTTAAGGAGTATGGTGAACGTGTTTATCATGAAGTGAGTCACTTTTAATGGTAATGAGTTATCTCTGGCGCTCCCCTCTAAATGAAAACAACAAACAAACTTGATTTTCTTTCATTGCTGACAAACTTTATTCACAAACTTGTAATTACAAAATTTACAGCACATTGGTTTCATTGATTTTTCTATTGCTGATCAGTATTTACACTTTATACATACTCCTGCAGACACACAGAGATGCCACGTGCCGCGTGCATTTATTTACTTCAGTCAGTGCAATTTCAAGGCCCTCTGTGCAAGAAGGCGAATCAAACCCAAAGCAAGAATCAAACAGTGAATTCAGTGAATTTTCCTTCTCAACACAACATTTGAAGTGATTTTGATCCACTGAAACAGGAGGGGGAACCCCCGCCCCCTGCATAACTGAGGATGAAACATTGGAGCAGCGAGTCACAAGAAGGCATCTGTGATGACATTACATCTGCTTCCTCCCAAAATAGAAAGCAAAATAAAAGTGAAACAAACAAACCCACCGTGGTGAATAATCTCGTCCAACTCCAAAACCCCACATGTTCACTCAGTCCATGTTCATCTTTCAGTCACTGACAATAAATAATTACACACTTTGCGCTCAAAAGAAAAACGATAATCCCTTCGATAGTCTCTTGTAATAAATAGTTAAATAAAGCAAACTTCCCAAGCGAGGAAGTGAAAACATGCTGCGTGAAACGACTTCACACTGCTGTAACAAACAAAAACAAAACAACAGCTCATTGCGGTGTGTTTGTAAGGCAGTGATTCAATGAGCCTTCGTACTGTACACAACCATGCCGTTCTCCTTCAGGTGATTCAAGTACACTTGGAGTTTTCAAATGTCTTCATGAACAGTGTAAAAAAACAACCCACAAAAAGTGTAACAGAGCCTCCGATGCTGGTGCGCCCTTCACTAACGAGGGCTGATGACGGACGCTTCCTTCAGAGTCGCCTCTGACTGAAGACAAGGTAAACATCCACAAAGGTCACCTCGCACAAGCAGCCGGTGCCAGCGCTGGTCAGCTCATCTCACAATCAAAGTGACCTTGTTTTTTTTTTTTTTAGGGGCGTTTAGTGTTGGTTGTAATCAAGGAGCGGATGAATACTGTGGTGCTTGGAGAAACGAGGCGGGAGATCTGGAGGATCCACAGACGTCCCGGTAAACAGAGTTTCTTTGGAAAGCACGTGTGATCTCTCTGGGAGGGAACCTTGAACACGACTGTCCTTCATGTTCTGGATCTACTGAACGGGAACTCATGTGCTGTTTACTCAGGTGGAGAGGCGTGTCCCCATGGGGAATACAGACAGGTGTGCTGCATTTAAGGTAAACAGTGAGCAAGCTAACAGCGTGGAGAAATAAAAAGCATGAAGGGGAGAGGCTCAGCTGCACTTTGGACTGACACTGAAAGCACAACACACTCTGCTGCCTGTCTTATCAACGCAGTCATCTCAGGACACAGCTGGACACAAAGGGGTGAAAGATATGTCAGGGCGACATGACACGGCGGTGCCACAAGAGGGCGACCTAACCCGGTGGATCATGTCTGATGGTGCCCATAGGTTGGGTTTTTTTCCCAGGCATTGGTGGTCTTGTGGTCCCTCGTGTGTTTAGCGCAGATGATTGCTGGTCCCTTGCTCCCCCCTGTGCAAACGTAGGAAGCAGTGATGGCGGCCGGCTCGGCCTCCGCCGCTACACCTGGCTCCCGAGGTGCGAGGTCTCCGAGTCAGAGTCCACTTCAGAGTCCCTGTTGGGAGAGAGCCGAAAGGACACGCAATGAGGCTGGGCTGACCGACTGAGCTGCAGGGTGGTGCACCTGTTTATTCACACATCTGGTCTGGATGGAGATTTATAAAAAAAGCTAAGCTAATTTAGCATTTCTTGGAGGCATCGGATGGCGTTCAATCCCGTTTTTTGAGCCTTGATCGAGTGCGTTTCACTTACAGCATTTCCTGCAGGAGCTTGCGGTTGCCTTGCCTCCGCTCCTCGTCGATGGGGTACGTCTTCAGTATCAGCAGCCCCACGGCGATGAGCACCACGGGCACGGGGGAGACCAGCACCTTCAGGGTTAAACTGACCGCCTTGGGCTGAGAGCAGTGCCCGGTCACGTAGCCGGCAAATCTGAGGAAAAATGCAGATGGAGGAAGGAGGGAGAAGTTTGTGAGCTGCGAGCACAGTTTGGTGAGATGATAAGCTGGAGGATTATGGGACCACATGAAGGCCAGACGCGCCGAGGCGATCTCATAAAGAGTTAGAGATCACAGGTTGATTGTAGGAAAGCATAAATCAGAATGGCACAATCCTTCACTGGTTTTGGCTCTTTAACAACTCGGGTACAAAGGCTGCTGGAGGCAACAACGCCAACCACTCCAACCCAGCCTCAAAGTGGGGGAAAAGAAACGCGAGTCCACCTACTTCAGACTGAGCGTGGAGACGCCCAGCGACACCCCGGAGGCGAACTTGATGAAGAAAACGTAGAAGGAGTAGAAGAGGGCTTCGTGGCCGTGAATGTTGGGGTGTTTCACTTTGAAGTCGTCCACCACGTCAGGAAGCATCGACCTGAAAAGCAGGCAGTCGGGCCGGCGCTCAGAACACAGGTCGACACCAACGTCGCCAACACGTGGACGCCAGCGAACGCGACGCTCACCAGGGGAGGAGGAAGGCCGCTGCCACGCTCACGCCCGCCGCCACCGACACCATGTAGGAAATGATCAGGTTGCTCTCGATGGACACGATCAGGATCATGAACGGTACGGCCCACTGAGAGGAAGGAGAGGGGGGGAGGAAAGAGGATGTCAGGGTTGTGATCCACAGA
>JAUESF010000048.1:3425812-3438464 GCA_032274765.1 Malacoctenus tetranemus
CCAGTGAGATTGATCATATTATAACCAGTGTGAATGATGGGGGCGCTGTCTCCGGGGCGGGGCCATGCGCCTCCTCCCCCCCTCCCTCCCCGCCTGTGATGCAAATGAGGGGGCTTACCCGGATCTACCGCTGCAGATATTTTCCGACGCTCCTCCCTGCACTTTTTCAACGCCTTATAACAGGATATCGCTCTGGCGCGAAAAACGCACTGTGTGGCTTACGGTTCTACGGCGTGGGGCGGACCTTGTGCCTGCGGAGCGCACGCCGGCGTTTTTTTTCTGTCGCCTTCCAAACTGAAGGGGAATTAAAGTGCAAACTGCGGTCGGGTCTGCTCCTGCTCTCCGTACTTTCAGTGCTGTTTCGGTGGGGCTGTTTTTCCCCCCTGTGAGTGAGACTTTTGCCCGGTCGCTTCTTCTGGTTTTTCTGGGGACTCCTTGCAGTTCATCGCTTTGGAGACCAAACCGGTGGGTATTTAATTTGGTTTTATTGCGGCTTCTGTGCGGTAGAGTTTAGAACGGCAGCGCCTTTGGTCCACATTGTGGGCGTCCACTGGCGTGCCCCCTTCGGTTCACACGGGGCCGGGTGAAACAAAGCGCTGCCTCCACTTCAGGAAGTACAGCGTGTTGGACTTTTTTCTTTCTTGGCTTTTTTTTGTTCACGCACTCGCGCTGTGCCGGCGCTCTCCGCGCTTTCAATCAGTTTACGCCCTCGCCCATAACTAGATTATGTAATAACCTTGTGTGTGTGTGTGTGTCTGTGTGTCTGAAACAGCTTGGGTCCATCACTGCAAAGAGCATCCGCAAGATGCAATCAATTATTAATGTGGTCCCATTTGTCGAAAGTAGGGCTGTTCGGGGGGCTTGTAGTAGCGAGCGTCCCATTAGATGGAGGCTCGCGGTGCTGCGTCTGATGGGACCGGCAGCGACTTTAACCAGATCATTGTTAATCACTGTGTTTCCTCTCCGGCTTGTACAGGACGTCCCTCCAGCAGCCAGCCGCGCGTCTGTGGGAATAAACTCTCCCGCTTGTGGATTTAGTTTCTTCGAATCACCTGGAAAATATGGAGTTCGACTGCAGCCAGCACTATTTCTTCAATTATTACGACACGGAGGAGGATTTCTACAAGTCGACCGCGCCGAGTGAGGACATATGGAAAAAGTTCGAGCTGCTGCCCACCCCTCCCATGTCGCCCACCCGGACTCTGAGCGGCGCCCCGCCGCCCCTCTCGCCGGGGGACAAGCTCAGCTGGCTGACCAAAGTGCTGGGTCAGGACGAGGAGTGCGAGGGCCAGTTCCTCCCCGACAAGCAGCAGCTCCTGGGCAACCTCAGCGCGCACATCATCCGGGACTGCATGTGGAGCTGCTTCTCCGCCAGCAAGCAGCTGGAGAAGGTCAACGGGAGAGCGTCCGCTGCGGCGCAGAGCGTCGCGCCGCCGCTCGCGCAGATCACCGTCAGGCCGGGCAAGGCGCAGTGCGTCTCTCCCGCCGCCGCCGCCGTAGCCGCTGCCGCCGCCGCCGCCGCGGCGACCGACTGCGTCGACCCCGCCGCCGTCCTCACCTTCCCGGCGGCGAGCGGCTGCAGGAAGCCGGCGTCGTCCGGCTCGGAGTCCCGCTCCGATTCCTCCGGTAAGGAACGCGGTCGTGCTCCCCCGTTGCCCCACCCCGCCCTGCCCTGCCCTGCCCTGCCCCGCCGCGGGATTACCGAGCCCACTAACAATGCGTAATTTTGGAGAGCCGGGCGGCTGTTGCGTAACTGTGGTCTGCGTTCGCGGAGGGGTTATCAAGTGCAGCGCCGCCGTTCACCTTAAGCCCCGTTTTTTTCTCTCTTTCATTTTTTCACCCTCGCTGCCACTGCGCAGCGCTGCCTGCTCACACCTCCCCGGGCTTTTAAAAATAGCGCCTCTCTCACTCTCACTGTGATGCCTTCTCCTGTGCTGGCTCTGCGGTAGAGGGGCGGGATGACCCGGTCCTCATGATTTATTGCCACTACACGCACGCAGTGACAAAGCGTGAGAGTTACTCTTTCACGTTTCCCCAAACTAGGGTGGGCCCCCTGCCAACAGACCCCCTCGCCCTCCCTCATTTGAATTGTTGATGCATGCTTTCAGAGCAAAGCCTGAGTTCCTGCTAACCTTGGCGCTGACGACCACTGCAGTTAGCACCTAATCTCCTGCTTCACCTCCCTTTGCGTTGCTGGTGTGGGACTTCCACTGTGTTTGCGCGTCCACTCACGAGCTCTTCTCCCATGTGCTGGCAGACGATGACGACGACGAGGAGGAGATCGACGTGGTCACCGTGGAGAGCAAGCAGAACCGGGTGCGGCTGGTGAACGTCCGCAAGCCGGTCACCATCACGGTGCGCGCCGACCCCTGCCCGCGCCGCTTCCACATGTCCGTGCACCGGCAGCAGCACAACTACGCCGCCCGCTCGCCGGACAGCGACCCGGAAGAGGACGACGACGACGATGACGAGGAGGAAGACGAGGAGGAGGAGGAGGAGGAGGAGTACGAGGAGCCCCCGCGCAAGCGCCGGTGCGGCGCGGGCTCCCAGCCGGTGTCGCCCTCCGAGACCCCGGCCAACTCCGACGCCGAGGACGTCGACCGCCGGCGTAACCACAACTTCCTGGAGCGCAAGCGGAGGAACGACCTGCGCTCGCGCTTCCTGGCCCTGCGCGACCAGATCCCCGGCCTGGAGTCGGCCAAGACGCCCAAGGTGGCCATCCTCACCCAGGCCACGGAGTACCTGCTGGAGCTGCACGGCCACGAGAAGCGGCACCTGCAGGAGGTGAAGCGCCTCAAGACCCGGCGGAAGCAGCTCCTCAACAGACTGGCCGAGCTCAAGCGCTCCTGAGGACTCCTTCAAAATAAAAGAACTGCCTCGCTCACGTCAAAAACAAACAAACAAACCTCCACTCTGGGAGTTTCCTGTCACTTTGAAAAAAACCCGCTGTCCTGATAGAACAGCACGCCTCATGTAAAATAGTTGAACCTCGCGTTTTTGTTTTTTTTTTATTAATGGCTGTGGGCCTGTGAACCTGTTCTGGGGAGGACATGTTGGATCTGTGTGCCGTTTCATGTGTTTTCTTTGCACAGTGTTTCCGAGAGTTGTGGTATTACTGAGCGACCTCCTGGTGACTGTGAAACCTGCTCGGCAGCCGGAGTTCACGAGTGAGACGGAGGACGCGTGTAGCCTTCAGGACGTGTGTGTGTGCGCGCGTGTGTGTGTGGATTTCGGTTGCGGCGTGTCCTCATTTTCATCACTGCACATATGTGTGAATGCCTTTTTACGTTGTACATACGAGTGAAGACTTTTGGACTTTCTTTTTTTGGATTGTTTTTGTTGTTTGCAGTGTCAGGTTGTTCAGTGTACAGATTGTCCTGTAAATAATAGCCTATTGCTCCTGGGAGAAGGAGACCAAACAACCAAGAAATTGCCGCCGGGCTTCGCCTCCTCCGCATGACGTGCCAACGCGGCGCGACGGAACTTTTATTTTGATAAGAAAACGGGAAAAAAAACAAAAGGTGGAAAAAAAAAGTGGCACTGCTGTACTTTATACTCACACGTCACTTTGATATTTTTCTTTTTTTTTAAGCATGCTAATCTCAGCAGCATCATTAAATTTTTATACCATATTTGCATACAAAACTTGTTGTCCTCTGTTTTTTTTGGACCCTGTTGATCTGAAGTTGTGCTATCGGTGTTTGTTTGACTCCCCCCTGACTTGTTGTGATCCAGCCACACACTGAGGTGCTGACGCTTTTCCTCAAACAACAAATCAGCTGGAAAGGAGGGGCCGGTCAGAGGAACCAGCCAATCGCTCGACAACACCCCCCCCCTCCTCCCCCCCTCTGAGTTACTTTGCGGTATCTTTTATATAAATGTGCACTTTTTTTTATTTTTTTCCCTTCCTCTTCCTGCCAGTTAGCAGCCGGTCCAGGGAAGGTTAGACCGAGCACGTCCTTGAGACTCGTCCTTGAGGGGAGAGTCTGTGTGTGTGTGTGTGTGTGTGTGTGTGTGTGTGTGTGTGTGTGTGTGTGATACCGGTTGTGGATCCTCCCCTCTGCAGTGGCTGCTGCATGCTGGGCACCTGATGTGCTCTGATTTAGGTCACACAGACACTCAGACACACACAAAATACAATTGGTTATCTTTAGAACAGTCCCGTGGGGCGTGGAGAAGAGGGGGGGGGCGTTTGCGGACTGCTGCTCGGCTCCAGCGCAGATCTCCGCACATGCACGCCGTCTGCGTCGCCCCTCACGGCTGTTTAGCTGCTGTAAAAATCGGCTTTGAGACGAACAAAGTGAGGATCTCTCAATTGCGCGTGTTGGTGCCTAATCAGCCTTTCGCCGCCCGTTTTTCCCTTGGTCCAATCAGTTAGTTGGTGGTCCGCGTAATTGGTGGCTGACCCCTCCCCACACAGCTGCCAGCCATCAGGCAGGGGAGATCTCTCTTACAGCAGAGCCACACAGTTTTCGGCTGCTCCTCTAAGTGAATCGCAGGTCCTGTTCTGTTTATTTCCGGTTCCTCTGGCTTCAGAATAGAGCTGGATGCTTTATATAAGGTGATTTGAGCAGCTTGATGCTCCCTGGCCCGTTAATGACCCCCGCCGGCAAGTCTCGGCAAATCTGCGTGACTCACGTTTTAAGCTCCTGCCGTTTGTTCGATAAAGTCAAAAAAAAAAAAGCCAGAGCCATTTGTTTTCGAGTCCAGCCTGACAGACGAGCCGGGCACGCCCTGAGCACCAACCGTCTCGCACCTCCGCGGCCTTTGTCGCGGCTGCCTGGTGTCTCACCTGTCTTGCTTTCACTGCCCGGGCCCCGTTTCCAGCCCCGAGGGCGACGTTTTTTTTTTTGTTTCTCGTGTCTTTTCCTGGCGCGGCGGGACACGTTCCCTCCGCACAATCGGCATCTTGTCTCAGAAAGACGCATGTGAAGAGCTCGATGACCTCATTTATGCACAATAAGAGAAAACTCTCTCCGGCCGAACCGACGGACCGACTTTTCCTGCTTCCTCGGTCAGGAGGACGAAGAACTAAAGCTAAGGAGGTTGTTTGCGTTGCCTTTCCTTTCGCTCACACCTGGAAGTGTCAACAAAAAGTGTGTTATCGGGTCTTATCAGACAGGAGGAACCTGTCAGATATGCTTCCTGTTACTCTGCAACCGCACACACTCGCAACGAGCAGGAACTGAATACCTCCTCAGCGCAGTCAAAACATTCAAAAACAGAGGATCGGCACGTTCGGCTAAAACCTCCCTCGCAGCGTTCTGGTTAAAAATTCCACTCAAACATTTATGTCTTAACGTCGTTGCTGCTGCAGGAAGAACAAATCGTATCCTGTTCCCAGTTTATTTAGGGAGTTTTAACAAGGTGAGCTGTCGTATGATTGGATCGCACCACAGCGTTGGATCACCAAATTTAGATCACGTGCCTGAACTCCGTCAAAAGTGCGCGAGCATGGACGCTGAAGGCCCGGTGGAGGTGGTGGAGGTGGTGGTGGTGGCGCGCCTATGTTTGAAAAGCACTGTGCGGCTCTATTTTTTTCTCCTCCTGAAGGAAACAATGAGGTAAGAGGATCTCTTTGTCCTGTGGGATGACGGTTAACTTGCCCGACCAGTCCTTCTGCTCTCGACTCGCCCACAGAGAGCACGTGTGATGGCGTCTCAGGCTCACGCTCGCGCTGGGCAGCAACGTCTTCCGCTCCGACTCGTGCTCTCTCCTGGAGCGTCTGCACTTGAGTTTCTCAGCAAACACCCCCTCATCGGGGTCCGTCTGACATGTGGGACGAGCACAATCGGGGTGGGCCTGTGAAGAATCGATGATCCGGCTGGGCGGGCCGCAGTGTCCCTTGCTGATTTACGCACCGTCTGAACACCCCGAACAACACTCGGTATGCTCAGGCACACTGAGGTCAACGAATCAAACGTGCCGGACCTCCCGTCTGGCCTGGGTGAACCTGCGGGAGTGGGACTCAAATCCCTGAACAACCACGTCTGACTCCGCCTCCACAGGTGGCGCTTCTTGTTCTATGTTAAACCCATAATAAGGACAAACATAGATTTTGTGATCAAGCCTGATTTGAGCCTTGACCTCCATCCAAAAGCCAGCATTCTGCCTCCCAGTTTCAGTTGAGTGAAGCCACGATGCTTAATTTACCAATTGAACATGTAAACAAACCCTTTCCTCCTTTCTTTGTGAGTGACTTCCTGACTTTGGGATCGGCGCGACCTCATTGGCTGAGCCCTCCAGAGTGAATGCGAGCTCCAAGCTAATGTTTTCATGAGCATTACCGGAGCGAGGCTCGGCTGTGTGGGAAATCCTTTCATCAGACGCCGACCAGCATCATTAAACGGTTAATGATTGATTGGGAATTGGCGCTAACGGAGCAGATCACAGGTTTTTTTCCCCCCGGAAGACCAGAGACGACGAGGTCACCTCCAGCGCTGACGCTCTGGCCTCGTCACTCCCAAGATTCACGCGCTCAATCGACGCGTTCGTCAGCCGCTGATCGAAGGACGAGGACATTCCTGGTGCGTCTGTTATCTTTGGGCGCTTCACAAATCGCTGGAGAACAAATGACTCAACTTGTGAAATTGGCAGGAAAAGCGCTTGAAGCCGCCGAGCAGCAGTTTGATCTTTGGCAGGTTTCGCGCCACGGGGAAGTGCGCGCCACCCGTCCGACTCGCCGCGCAGGAATTTCTGGGTGTCGAGCGGAGGTTCGTCTGGTGGGACCTCGAAGCGCCTCGGCATTGAGCAACTCACACAGTGTTTCTGTTGTTCCTGGAAGTCAAGGGGTCAACTTTCGCAACCCAACATCCCGTCGCCGTCACTGCGATGCGACTTCTGCCTCTGCAGTTCAAAAAAAAAAGAGAGAGAGAGAGAGAGAATGAAAGAAAGAAAAACAAACACACAGGCCCGTTGAGCAATGTTTCCACCGTGTTAGCTGGTTGTGTTCTGACTGGCCTAGTTTGTATGGCGTGTATGCATTGCATGTCTCCACAGTGGGGCAGAGGAAACGGACCATAAACACACCCTGCGCTGGTCTGTGATTCTAAGAGCATGCTAGAGCTGGCTGCTTATCTCTGACCTACATGTAGGGGGAATATGGGACATGTAACGCAGGCAGAAGAGAGACACGCTTATCACAGGGTAACCTTGTGATGCTCTGTTAAAGAGGGCTGTAGTGGAAATGAATAAGCTCCCAATTGGAGGGGTGGGAGGTGGGGGGGGGGGCTCTTTTTCAGGCTGTACAGGCAAAGAGTTCGCGCGTCAGCTGGAGACAGAAGAGGAAACACAGCGCTCCCTTTCTTACTCAACACACACACCCTTCCCTATTTTGGAGAAGCTGACGGTCAGGGAGGTGCGCGCGGGAAAAAGGAGACGCGAGCGAGCGAGCGCGCACGCCAAACATGCGCGTGCACGCGCGCGTGCGCCACTGCTGAACTTTCCCCGCTCGCAGCCCTCTCAGTCTTTCTGCCTACTGACCCACATTCCAGCCTGGTTGTGTCACCGGAGCTCAGAGTTCAGTGACACGGCCAGGCGGCTACTGTACATCTGATCCTAATGAGGCTGGGAGTCCACAGGAAAACGCACGCCACCGCACCGGCATGCAACCGCACTCCTTTCGCTCCGCCTTACCCGGGGGGCTTCCCCTCCGGCGCCTCTCCCTCGACACCCCTCATTTCTGTCCGTCCAACCCCCCCTCCCCAGACTGCCAGGCCCCATGCCCAACCCCCCCCCCCCCACCTTCAGGTACTTAATCTCAACCATTTGCTGATGTAGGTCAGTCTTCTGAGCCCGGTTGGTCCCGCCCCCTCGCTGCCTCTCCGGCCCTCCCCATCCTCAGGCAGGGCCGGTGTTACATAACAGTGATGATTCAGTCCCAACAGTCTGTGTAAACGCTCCTCTCCTCTGGATGCATCTGGAACCAGCTGACCGGTGTCGAAACGCTGGCCAGTCCGGGAGGCAGTGGGCCGGGCCTCCCAGCGAGCAAACACCCTGAAGGAGCCGCAGGAGCCCGAGCAAGACACCTGTTGTGCGGTCCCAGGATTAGCCGGGCTCCCGTCCGGTCCCACCTTCCTCGTGCGCGTCTCTCTTCCCTTTATTACCTTCCTTAGACGACTTTTGCTCGTCTGTCGTGGCTTGGTGCCCCCCACCCCCACCCCCCACCCAGAGTTACGCTGGGGAGGGTTAGCGTGAGGCCAGGCGGGCATGTCGTGTCAGCGGAGCAGTCCTTTCAACTCGCCTGTCTAATCTGGAGCTAATCCTAATCCCGTTAGTGTAAACACCGGTGCCATCTGGGCCCAGACACACCACGGCTCCGATTATTATGAACCCATCAAACGGGCTTCAAACCATCACGGTGGCGCGCGGGCTGTCGCTGGCTCAGGCTAAACTCTTTGACCCGGGCTAATGACGCGGGCGCGCCGGGGACGCCGGGCAGGCAGACAGTCCAATAGTTTGTCCGATCAGTCAACAAACAAACGCAGAGTCAGCGCTTTTTACGGGCACTGATGCTGATGAAGCTGGCAATTAGATTGGGCGCGCAGAGAAGAGCCAGGACGATTCAGTGCGGCCGCGTGTTTTTCTTCCCCTCTGGAGGCGGGGGAGGGGGGTGGGGGGGTGGGGGGGGGAGCTTGAGCCGTGGTGATGTAATCAAGGTGCTGGTCAATGGATAATCTAAAGGGAGAGCAGAGAGAGGAGCCTCGACGGTGACCAGTGTCCTGGTAACCCCTCCACATGAGACGGGCCTCAGAGCACAGCTGCTCTGACGCTCCCACTTTTAGCCCACAAGTCATTGTGCCTGTAACGACGGTACCGATTCAGACTGCCACTGTTACAGATAAGCAGGTGAATGTGAAGCTGTTATTTTCTAATGGCTGCATCAGAAATGCAGCTAAAGTTCTTAAATCACATTATCAGTACACTGTAATTTAACAGTGTTTACAAATTATAAAGTTGAAAACAGCTGTAATGAAGATTCATGTTGAGATTTTCATCAAAGAAAAGAACAAATGCTGCAAAGAACTGTTGCATTTTCACCTCAGCTTCATGAATCAAGTCATTTGGGAGCTTTGGCCTCATTGTGACTATTATTTTGTTAAGTTATTTTCACTGCTCCTGTTGATGAATCTTTGTGTACAGGTTCAGCGTGCAAAGACTGTTGGATCGTCCGTCATTTAACACTCCTTTGTTTTATTTCAGTAACCCCCCCCACCCTCACACCCCACCCTGTGCTGCCAACTTGCCAACTTTCTTACAGATGACTGATGATTTTTTTCTCAGTCCCTCTGGTGACTATTCTTGTCAAAAGCCGACCAGCACCAGGATGTGTCCAGCAAGACTTGTTGTCGTGCCAGCACTGACTTTTTTTTTAAACCTTTGTTACTCAGACCTTTCCTCAGTCTATTTTGCGGTGCTGTAAGGGAGAGGCTGTAACATCAACATTCAGACTTGTGTCCTCACTGCCGGGGTCTTTTCCCACCAAGTCGCAGCTCAGCCCCCGGTTGCCCGCTCTGCACACAGCCAGCTTTTGTCAGCCAGCAGATGTTCCATTGTTGGGCGCCGCGGTGTAAGGTTGCTTCAGTTGAAGTTGGGACACTTGCTGCATCTTTTGAATTCAGGCCCCCTTTGAGCGCCGCCACCAGCCCGTCCCTCGAGCTACTTGAAGTAGGGGGGGGGGCTTCACCCTTCCCCCCATCGCCTTTAACCCCCTGGTAGACCCCATGCAGTTGTTGCACCGCCACAACAACCCCGCCCCCCCCCCCCCCCCAAACTAGATCTCTACTCTTCTTTTGTCTCTCTGCCTCTTGGTCGTCGTAGCTCCAATTAAAGCCAGTTTATTGCCGAACTGCTGCAATACTAGCCAGCGCACTGGCATCAGTATACATGTAAATGCTCAGCTGCAGATCTATGCACACAGGCAGCCAGTCAGCCTGTGTTATCAGATCGCCTGTTATCAGATGGTGGCTGCGCAGTGTATGGGCTCTCTGTTGGGTCACAATTCTTTCTTGTCAGCTCCGCGTCTGAATGTGACTGCTGTTGTCATTGGGGCCTGAGTGAGCGACGCTGTGGAGCTTATGTAATAATCACTGCCCTGTTTCCCTCCATCTCCGCGGCCTGCGCGTGTGTGGGGAAAGACAGACAGCGTCGCAGGACCGAGGAAGCACACGAGCGCCGCAGGCTTCCTGTTTTCGCGTCGAAACCCCGCTGGAGGCAGGAAGTGAGAGGGACTGCTGCTCTGCTTTTTGTGTTTAGCTGTTAGAAGGGTGGATTTTGTGCTCAGTCAGGTGGCCTCCAATTACTTACGCCACAGACTGACGGGAGTGGGGTGGGGGTGGAGTCACTGGGGGTCTGTTGCCTCTCCGAAAGCTAAAAACAAATCCAATTATGTCACTTGAGTGCAGTGTGGCTGCTGTTAATGGTATATGATGCTGCCTCAGCAAATGACCTTCGTCTGAGTTTGTGTGCTCTGCTGGTGGAAGGTCGCCAGCTCTTATTTCAGCTAGAAAAAGGAAGAAAGGCCTCTAAGTGAGTGTGTGTGTGGGTGGGTGTGAGACAACCACATACATGTGTGTGTGTGTGGCTGTGGGTTTCAGAAATGGAACATGAGGAAGGGCCCGAGCCAAAACCAAGCAGAACCCCAGCAAGAACAAAGAACCCGGCTGTGGTGAACATGCCTGAGTGGCTGCTTTGAAGGACTGATTAAGGTTATAATAGTCATCTGCTTTGCCTGGAGCCTTCAGGCTGTGTGTTTGGGGGGTGGGGCTTGATAAGGGGTAGAGAGAGAGAGAGAGAGGGGAGGAGGAAGGGGAGGAAGGGGGGTGTCCATGCTGTTACCCTCTTTGTTCTGGCCCGCTCCACTCATGCCTCCTTTTGTCTCCACCCACAGTCTACCACTGAGCGAGCATTATCTCTCTGGCTGCGTCGCGCCAAAAACAGGACAAGAGGGGAGGGGTGTTGCTGCTTTCTCTTCCTTCGCTGTCCTTTTTTTTTTTTTACCAAAGTACATTTTGTGTGCCACACGTTTCCAGGGCAACCGCAGGTACCGTAGGTGCGCAAGAGCTCCTCGAGTCTGGGCCCCGTGTCAGCCGCTCTCGTTCAGAGCGTCTCTCTCTCTCTCGCTCTCTCTCTCTCTCTGTTTCCCGCCACTCCAGGGCGCGGGGCGGGGAGGGGCGGTGTCACAGCCGGTATGAAGAAAGGCTGGCTCCTCTGAGCCTCGCGCCAAATGCGGCGTTATTCAAATCATCTCAGTGGGTGCGGCCCAACTGTCTCCGTGTCCTGTTAACCCCCTCCGAGACTGAGGCTGCAACACAAAGGAGGGGAGGCGGGGGAGGAACACGGGGGAAGGCCGAGGGCTCGGGTTTTAAAGCAGTAAATGTATCCCTCGTGTTTCATGGACACAGCGGAACACTGAGTCCTTCATTCACAGCAAGAAAAATCAATCAAAGGAAAAATAAAGGAGACAACTGTAGTTGTGGAACTTTGTGTTGTTCCAGGACTCTGCGAGTGAAACCATGAAGCTAAACTAAACTCAGAAGCTTTCTGTTGCATCTCACCAGACTTTCTTATATCTACTACATCCAAACACATCATCCACTACTAGTTATTGTTTCAGGCAACGCTGAGACGCGCCTTTCTTTCCAAAGAATGTGAGTTTGCCAGTCGCACTGACAAAGCTGGGGTCTCCACACACACTGGGACACTAAATGTTTTCAGCACAACTTCCTTTCTCACACTTGCAGAGTTTCTCTTCCACGTCCTCTTTGTCTCCAGCGCCCGAGGAATGAATGAAACCCCAGCAGCTCAGCAGACAAAGGAGGCTGGAGGCTGAGAGCCGCTCTGCTGCACTCTAGCGGCTGCAAGCATCGAATGCAAGTCAGGCTACTTTTCTTTAAGGTGACATGAACCTGAAACGTCCTGAGTTGACGCTAGCTTGTCTCACAGCTGTGAGCCTGCTGAGTCTGAAGGTATCTCACAGGTTTTCTCATTAGACCATCGTGTTGTTTACAGGGGATTCGCATGATGGTGGATGTTAGAAGACCATTACTTTGTAAATCCAGTCAAAAGTGATGCACATGATTTGTTTCTTCCCTAATTCGTCTTTCACAATAAAACAAAAAACAAGCGTTGATTCTTGACTTGTGGTGCGATCATTCAATTAACTTGTACCATTCATATTACAGACCCATCTACTTATTTGTTGTATTCATGTACAGTTAGTCAATGGCTGAACACCCAACATAAAAAGTTTGTGCTTAGTTTTGACAAAGAAAGAGAAAAAAAGCCACAACACAACCCGGCATATTTTCGCCTTCGACGCTCCTGTTTTATAACACAACACGTGAGCGGCCCAAAAACACACTGAGGAAATCAAGTGTCGCCCTGGATCCTACCTGCCTCCAGACTAACGTGGCTAAGCTGCTCCTCAGCACCCTGGACTCCTGCAGACTGGACCTGAGCGCTCCCACAGCACCTCCTCTCTGGTGCTGCTGCCATCTGCTGGTACAACACGAAGTTGTGTTGTGTTTTCCTTTCCCCCTGTTTAATTCTTAATTCAGATCATTTCAGTCCTTTGAGCCTCAATGATGAAAATGATGAAAAATATTTTACATATAAGTTTGAATCACTATATTTCGGTGGTGTTATTCACCTG
>JAUESF010000048.1:3472491-3483883 GCA_032274765.1 Malacoctenus tetranemus
TGGACATATTGCAATTTTACTGAACATCTAGCAAAGCTTGTTTCTTTTTCAGAAAAGTTTTCAATTTCTACATTGAGTGTGGTGACTGAAGTAGCCCAAAGTTTGATTTTACAAACAGTTCATGAAGCAAATATTCAGCTACAGGAGTTGATTTTGCAGACATTTTTGTTTTAACTCAAATATTTGACAATGGTCGATAAAAATGAGACAAATGTTAACATGTGAGCTGATGAGTCAGTTTGGATGACTTTGTAAATACCAAGGTCATCCAAAGTGACTCATGGGCTCACACATGAGTCACTTTGTACGACCTTTTAAAAATCAAGACAAAAAGGCAGCAATGACTCCTCAAAATAAAACCCACCACATGCAGTAACGTTAGGACATTCCTGGACTTTTGGTCTGCTGCTTCAGACTTCGTCACTGGCGCCAAATGAAAGAGGCCTCAGCAAGGACATTAAACACTCGCTTCAGCCGTCTGGCGACAGAGATGTGACATCTGTCTGAGTGAAGGATGACAATGAGGTGGACGACTCGGTCGCACACAGGACCAGGCAACAATTCATCAGCAGACAGCACGTAAACGCTGCTGGGGCTTCGTTCAGGATAATGAAGCGCTGCGAAAGCCAGAGGTGGCAAGAAAATACAGAGAGCCTGACCAGCACTGGTAAGCAGACTTAATCACATGATAGTCAGTCCAGACAGGTATTCACATAACATAACAGGTCGTTTCATATTTCTCCATTGTGCTTCAGTTCAACAGGTGTGCAGTGGCAGTTCCATTCCTGTGCATTCCTCTGTTACTATCCCCTGCAGCCCTGTCATACAATGACTAGGATTTCTTTGTGTCTTTTATGGCTGTGTTGTTGTTGTTTGTCTATAAAAAGAAGGAAATGAGACAGAGAGATAGAGAGCATGGAAAGCATACAAAGAGAGCTATTCAGCCTCTGGGCCTTTAAAGGCTGTAAACAAACAGGAACACACAACCATGATGCTGCCCTGGATTTCAGCCACATCGAATCCTTTCCAAACTCTTCATTTACTCACGTTCCCCTCCTCTCCCACCTTTGCCACACATAAGCAGGAACAGACTGATGTTCATACACCAGCAATCCACAAGAGTAGGCGCTGAGGTGTCGAGTGGCTTTGTAGAGCCACTTTCCACCAGCCGCACACCTATTGCTTATTATTCAGGCAGTCACAGTGAAGTCAAACATGACTGACCTGGGCCGGTCGGCTTGACTGAGCGCCGAGAGCAAGGAGGAAATGAGTCATGGTGGCAGTTTAAGTACCAGCATGAATCAAGATTGAACTGTCTTTGAGAAAAATGAGGTAATAATTTATTCTTTCCTGTTTCATGACAAACATTTGAGCACAAGGCATTCAGACAAAACAAACGTTTCAATGGAAAAGCATCATGGCTTCGGTAGAACTGGTTACTGAGGGGTTATCGCCCAATCGCATCTGAGAAGCAAAGTGTGCTCTGGCTCATTTGTTCCTGTTTTTAATTTCTGGCATTGGGCATCAGCAGCAGGTTAGAGTCATCACAACTCTGTGAACTGCATCATTTAAGAGGCTTAAATCAAGTCGGTCCAGCTATTCATGTTTAGTGGCATTTAAACAGCACAGTGGCAAGCATTTAGAGCAGGGGTGAACAAATCCTGGTCCTGGAGGGCCATAGCCCTGCATGTTTTCAATGTGTTCCTGCTCCAACACACCTGAATCTCATTGGTGCCATCATGCAGCTCTGCAGCAGAGCCTGATGACGAGCAGCCTTATTGCAATCAGGTGTGTTGTAGCTGGGACGCATTGAAAACATGCAGAGCTGCGGCCCTCCAGGACCAGGATTTGCCCACCCCTGATTTAGAGGATACATGTGCCCAAATGGAAAGGGGCAAACACAACACAGGACAGGAGCTGATGTATACAGACTGGACACATCCAGTAGGCAAACCATAAATGGCTTCTGCTGGTACTCTTGAACTTGTCTGTCTGTGTGGATGGGACCTTATTGCAACAGGCAGACCTAAGAAGTCTGAAAAGCTGAGGTCCGAAGAGCACGTTCATAATGTTTTGTCACAACATGAGGAGGGAACTTTAATCCTTATCAAGCTGACTATCAGCATGTTACTCAAGCTGGTCTCTGATGTAAATGTTGCTATTGCTTTAGAATTGAACCAAAGCCTGTAACCAACATATTTCCAAGGTGGTAACAGAATGTGCTCAAGTGTGAAAAAGGAGAAGAATTTTTATCCATTCTTCCCCTAAATGTGTCTGCTTTAAAAAAAAAAAAGTCCCATGAAGTGTTACCACTGTCCTCTACACATACACATCACATAGATACAAAAAAAGCTGTGTTTCAGACCACTGAGATGCCCCTTTAACCACCGTGAAATGAACAGCCTAAATGTCATTGCCTCCTCTGCAGATGTCCCATCCGTCCTGCAGCGCTCTGACTCTAAGCCTTCTAAAATCTATGCACTCTGCTGGCCTGAAGTCTGGCAGCTCGCTTTAAAAAAATTAGATAAATAAATTAAAAAACAGTGAGGCAGTCCTGACATCCACCAACAAGCTTGGACCATATTAGGTGGAAAGAAGGAAACGGGCTGCTCTGACCATCTTTCACTCTGATTAATGCTTCAGAGTCTTTTGGATTTGGCATGTGGTAGCTGAACTGATGCCAGCCTGTCTAGTCCTGACATATTGGGCAGGCAGGCCGACATGCATAGACATCAGATGCAGCACACAGAAGAGAAAGCGGCTCTCGTCTCCATGTGGAGCAGAGAAAAACAACAGGCTGTGCCACCTATCCTGATCCCACCCTCGCCCCTCTGATCCCAAATAGGTGCACATTACATTTCTGCTGCTTCTGACTTCACTGCAGAGCGACAAGATCATGCCTGATATATTTTTACCTGTGCAAGCACGTCATATTTGATTTTATTTGATGTAGGGTGTAGTTCAGGCCACCCACTCTTACGTGGAGTTGAAAGCGTTTGGCAGACAGCGGAGACGTCTGCACACCGCGATGACAGCAGAATCCCAGCTATCAGCTTTCCCTTCAGAGATACCGGGAGGATGAGAGAACTCCAGGTGTCATATTGTACAGAAACGAGGCCCCTCCGCTGTTTAGTCAACAGATCAATGAGAGTTGTGTCGAACTTGAGCCTCGCAGCACTTCAGCTTGAAAACATCATCATTTATGCATGAGCCTGCTGGTAAATTACAAACCTTTTTTGACAACTGATAGCTGGAGTACACAGTGATTGAGTGAAGTACATGCATTCATTTAGATGCACATGATTGCCTGAATGTAGCTAGCCAGGTTCTTTATCTGCACCTATTTGGAATACCAACTTTTTATCCCACTTGGATTAACTTTTGAACAGCACATTTGATACAAACAGTTAAGCAGCAAACACTCCAAAACAAATTGCACAGCGAAAGCAGTGGCAACATGTGGGAACCAAAGCCTGAAGTGGATGAGACATTATGGCAGCAATGACATGTGAAAGAGTTCCTCATGTTCGCCATGTCTGTCAGCTGCTATGTTATTGTGAGAGTCTGAACAGTTACATAAGAACATATTGCTTTAAAAAAGTGGATATAAGTGGATGAGAGCCGTCTCAGTTGGTAGATGAAAAAAAAAAAGTTTCCAGGAATGAGTCATGGAGGAGAGAGGAGGAGATAAGGATAGAAAGCACATGACGAGATCATGCATGTTGGAACTGACTGACATACACAACATTTACTAATAACTGATGTGAGCACTCGACTTTACTTCAGTCCCTGCTGAGGACAAAGGAGAGAGGAAAAGCACGAGTGAGGGAGTGAGAGAGAGAGCGAGAGAGAGAGAGAGCTTTTTCTTCTGCAGGACATTGTTGGGCTTGTTGTTGTTGGGGCTTGGGACGGGGTTGGATGATCAAGTTAAGAGCAAACAGATGTGCTACTAATGTCTTGCATATCAAGCTGCCACGCCACTGCAAGAATCATGCAACACAGCACTTCGGGCGCCTGGACGAATCGATGGGAGGAAAGAATAGAGGAGCAAGAAGATGAGAAAAATGGTGTTTGGACGGAAAAACTAATGAGAGGAAGGAGCAAGGGAAGTGGTGCTGACAAGAAAACAGAAAGTCAAGTTGAGAGCTGTGATCTAAATAAATAAATTACCAAAGCTTTTTTCCTTTCCTCCTGGCTGTGGTCAAATACCAGTGACCTTTACCTCTCAGAGGCTGGCTGTGAAGTGCTCATGTGCGACTGCTGCTTTGACATTGTCTCAAGCCAAATTCTTCCAATTGAAGATAATGGCTCTCTGCTATTACTCCTCTTACAGGAACAGGATTGGAAATATCAGTAACAGACCTCAGAAGCTTAAGGGCATCCCAAACGCAGCCTGTTCCACAATTAACACAAGCTAAATCGAATTCAGCCAAACAATGTTCTCAACATTTTCTTGGAAAGAGCAAACAAACATGAACACACACCAAAAATTGTTGCAGCTGTGCAATTTCCCCTCAGCAAGGAGGGAAAGACATTTGATGGATAAGTAAGGGAATTGCCTGGCAAGTACCTTTTAATGGTACCCTCAGTTTTTCCTCTTCCAGGTGGTCTCAGGTTAAGGTTCATACTGTTTGTCTGAACACATGTGTTACAGTGACACTCTGAACTCTTCAGTAAAAGTTGGGGTGAGGTCCAAAAACCATGCGTCTCTGCAGCTGAGCTCGTAATAAAACCACTGAAGCCGACAGGAATCGCTGCCAGAAGGACAAATATTGAGCCATGTTGTTGAATGTAAATGAATCCCACTTTATGACATGCTTGGTTGTCATCTGCCCACCTGTGCACATCTGATGGCAATCATTTGCCTGCGAATACGAGACTTAGCTGCTAAAAGCTGCACTCACAAATGCACGACACAAGAGCCAATTTGGGAAGGGTTGGGGGGGGGGTTGTGGTATTTGGGTCAACACTGTTCATATTTTCAGCCTTTAATTTGTTTATGCACTGAAAAAAATGCATGCCAACATAACATGGTGTTTTGGCCCAGTGCTGTTTCAGCCCCTCCGCTCACAGCTCCCTGGTCCATACCTTCCCTCCAAAAGCTTTTAAGTCTCCTAATGAGATTAATTAAGCCGGTCCAGAGTTTGTTTAATGAGGCTCTGCTGGCCCGAAGCACGGAAAAGGGACCGTGGCTGGGAAACAGGAGCTTCACATCACGAAGGAGGGAAACTGAAAAAAAAAAGGGTTTAAAAAGTTAAACTTCAGAGTTAAGTGGTGATAATCTCTTCAGCTACAGGGCAGCGGGCCTTTTTGGAGAATGGCGAGTCAGTAACAGAGCTGATGCAGTTCATGATGCAAATGCAGGGGAGAGGGGTTTTTTTTCTTCCTTATTTGAATGAGCTGGATCCTGCTGATCACCAGTGGCTTCTGATGTGTCCTGGTGTTTTATGGATCACAGTTCTGCGCAGGTCACTCCCAGGCTTTGTCACGCATGTGGGCAGACCATTACCTGTACACATCACCCATGAAAGTGTTTTACTGCAGCAATAGCTGTTCAGAGGGATATTTCCCTCCATGTGGATACAGAGTTAAAGGCGAAAAGAAACTCGCAAACCAGCTGTACCACACAACAGCAGGCAGTGAATATTACGGCAACCGACGTCGAACTAACCCCCTCCGAAAACACAAGAGAAATCAAACAGATCAACAACTGAGAATCACAACACAGGGTGACTTGGGCTCATTTAGAGTGAGTCATTTTCCACTTCCTGTGTTGGGTCGCTCAATCCACCATGTCTCCATCTCTAAGTGTCCTTGGGCCAGGCACTCAACCCTATTTTTTCCTCAAAGTGTGAACATGTGTTCAAGCTCCCCCATGCATCATCTGGCGATTTCGAGTCTGTGAATAGAGCATTTCTAGATGCTTGGAGTAAAGTACTTATGTTTGATCACTGTTCACATTATTGACTGTTGACAATAGCCTCCTGGTTATATCAGGTAGTTCACTGCACCCATGCAAATATTGCCTCTGTGGCTAATCTGGCCACTAAGCTGCGTTCATTTAAAAATGTTTGATGAAAACCTTTTTATGTGTTCAGGTAAAGGTTAAAACAAGTCACAAAACACAACAATGTGGGGAAACAAAGCCTCGTGTTGAGTTTCACACACACCGAGTCCACATTCCAAACCAGTCTCTATTATCCGTGTTATGTTGCTGGTAATTCAGTTACATGATATCGAGCAGTTCATCATTCACCGACAGTTTTACCTTACACCTTGTGTCAATTAGATTGAGATGTTCTCAAAAGGCAACTTATGACTAAGTGATGCATCAAGCAGGGACTCTTTGAGAAGGATGACACTTCAATGGCTAATATGTTCACAAGTAATAGCAGTGCTTTACCTTAGCCTTAATACTACATACCAACAGAGAAGGCCATCAGGGGCACATTACAGCTCCATCTATAAGCAGAAATGACCTCAAACAAAAAATGAAAGAGAAAGGAACTGACTGGGATCAGAAGTACAAAAAAAACTGATCAGCTCCATCTTTTCACACGCATAGCCAGGAAGAGGTCAATGTAATGGGGAGTGGTCTTACCTATCTGCCTCTCCAGATCGGCTGCTTCATCTGGGGTGGCCCTGGGCAGCACACCGGGGTCACTGAAGCTCGTTCTGAGGAGTGTCCCCAGCACAAAGAGGAACAGGACGCCTCCTATGACCGGGATGACCGGGGTCAGCTGCTGCGCCAGGAACGGACAACTGGCAGGACAAGAGGAGGTGGTGAGAACACGATAAACAGGTGGAACTCCAACAAGAAATCTTGCTTTGTCAGACTGTGCATGTTGGAAGGCCTGGCCGCACGACCAAAAGCCTTCGCTGATGTCCTTGAGTTAAGCAGTTGTACACAGCACAGTCACAGTGTTCAAACATTAGATACCAGATGAGACAAGTGCTGAAGTTCAGCGAGTTGTAATACCCATGACTTGCTGCGTAATGACTAGTGAGTGGATATAACCACTAATCAGACGGATAAACACTTAGGGGGTCAGTCTCCTGTGTTGTAATCTCCTCTAAAGAGACATTTTCACTTAATCCCATTAAAGGTCCGACAGTGGAGGTGGTTATTACAGTAATCACATTTAATTCTACAAGGGGTGGAGCACACGCGGCTGCATCCCATTTCATTTTCTCAGTCTGAGGTTTACTGGAGCGGCTTTGGGGTCAGCGAAGAGAAGCCACAGCAGACATGATAAACTCAATAACCATGTGGTATCCATCTGCTTTGACGGTGCAAGCAAAGAATGCAAATAACACAGGAGGAGGGGCAAAAGGAGGCCCATTTTTTGTCAACAAAGTGCTTAATAAAAAGCAGTCCTGTCAGCTACACCTTTAACTTACCATTCAAACAAACTGTAAATTAATATCACATTAATTTTGATGAAGATACATTTATTTAAAAAGAACAGACAAACCCCACAACAGCCATTTGATCATTATTTTCTGAGCACACTTTAAGGACTGCTGATGTACATGATATCAGTCACACCACAGCATCTGACTGGCCTTCAGATGGCAACACCTCAGGAGGGCAGGAGCATCCGCTGATCTGTGCCAACATCAGTTAATCTGATGAACCCAGCCAAACTATATTTAGGCTTGGCAAGCAGCGTACGGCCAATGAGCAAATGTAAATTTGAACCTGGAGCATTTCCTGAGATCTGCTGATGTGTGCTAACAGGAGACGCAGCCTCCGCTGCATCCACCTGGAGAAGGCTGCCCTTCAGGCTCCAGAAAGTCAGCCAACATACCGCACGTAGCAAATGCCACATTATCTTTAAAGATGGACCACTTCACCAGTTTGTTTTTGGTGTGAAGAGGAATCAACAATTTTTGTCTCAGCAGCACACAAACAGCAATTAAAACGTTTACTTTGTGTGATTTTTTTTCTGAAAACAATATTCGAGCTGTGACTCTTTGTTCCAAGCGTGAGCTGGAGCCGGCCCTGCTGCTCCAGAGTGGACTGAACGATACAAAAAAATAAATAGATTGAATAAAAACACTGGGTTGTCTGGGACATCAGCAGGTGGCCACAAGCAGGACAGTCAGTGGACTGGAACACTGATTCCTTCACCAGGTTTACACAACCTATGCTGCACACTGACTAAAGAGGGATTCTCCCATTTAAAAGCTCTTGTCTGCTGAACTAAGCAGGATGGAGACACGTTCCAGCTCTGAGTCCCATCACTAGCTGATACAGTGCATATTTCCAACACTGGCTGGGACCACCACTGCAGACTGTATGTGCATGAAGAATTAGTTTATCTGTGAGTGTTCAGAGTGGGTTGCCTGCATGTCAGAGTTGCAACAACATCTCAGTACATTACATAATAAGGAGTTCAAGGGATCTTACACAGATGTGTACAATCTATGCAGAGTTACATGTTTAGCTCTAGCATAACGAAGCCTCTTCCCCACATTACATAAACATCACAATAATGTGCTGAATTACTTTGAGACACAACAGTGAAATTTGTAATAATGACCTGATAAAAACAAGTCTGCCCCCGTTAGTGGGAAGCTGCAGGGAAAAACTCTTTCAAGCAAAGCACATAAGTGCAGACGAACGGCACTAAAAGGCTCCAGTTCACAGCTTGCAACCGTCTGCCTGCATCTGCTCCAGGAGAGCAGACAGTTCTGATGTCATTCCACCACATCTTCTTGTCCGCCCGTTCAATCTGGCCTCCATTCAGTGTGATTGGTCACACATCACATTAATTAATCCCCTCGTTAAAGCCACTAATGGGAACTCGCTACAGATGGAAATATCCTTGGCGGACCTTGTGTGAGAGCTCCACATGGCTAACAATCAACCAAAAGCGGAGATTTCAATGGTTACCGGGGAAAATCGATGGGAAAGTCGAGCGGTCCGCTGAAATGTCAAATTATTATTTAAAAATGAAAAGATAAAACGCGTCCTGCGTTTTCTTTCTCCACAGAAAAAGCCCCAACGTGACAATTTGTGCTTTGTTCCAGTGAGGACATTTTATTTATGAAAACTTGTCATCTGGCAAATGGTGAGGGAAAACGCTGCGTGAGCAGCACAAGCCACTGCCTCTGTCCTCAGGAGGTGTCTCTGAGTGTGTCGGACATCAAGAATCTAATGAAAAGGCAGCCGTGTGTGGTGTGGAGCGACAGGTCTGTCGAATGGGACAGAGATTAAACACCAAAGCCATTAGAGGGGAGGGGGAGAAGATGCAACATCCAGCCTGCCTGTCCTATGGAAACGGATCGATACAGCTACGTGCACGTACTGCAGGTAAGCAGCACCTTGGCTGGTTTAAGTTCCCCTGAAGAAAATAACCCACAAAAAAAATCAATCTTTATCCATCGCTGAACAAAAATCATAATGCCCACGAGCCATTTCTAGCACTCCTTGCTGTTAAAAGGGCGCTGACAGCAGATATTGACATGGACCAGGGCACCTCCAAAGTTGTGTCTTCATTTCTCTTTGTTTGATACCAAATCTTATATTTAACTGGGACTTCGGGGGCTTTGTTTCCATGGATACGGACTGTATCCAATGTCAGACATGGTACATTTCGAAAGGGAATGTGGTTACCCTGGAAACAGCCGCATGAGTGAGCTGAAGCCTCCGAGGAACCGATAAAAAAAAAAAAAAACAGAAAAAAACCCCAGAAAAAAAAACAGAAAAAGGTTCAATAAAATAGAGACAGCATGATGACATTCATTGGATTCCTTTTAAGTGCCTCGACATACTGCTTGGTTGCTTAAGACGCTGTTGGACATCACCCACAAATGGCGTCGACACTGATGGTAACCACAAAGTCTGAGGCGAGGACAAAAGGCAGGGACGAGCATAATGACCGTCTTGGCCAAGCTTGGTTCATTCTGGGTCAGTTAGTCTTTACTGTAAATATTGTGTTTATATGTACACACACAGTTCAGCCACAACATTATGACCGGTGAACTAAATTATACTGATTATGACCATGATATCATTGAGTGGGTGGGGTCTTTTAGGCAGCAAGTTAATCTTTGATCCAATTTGTTTGGGGGGGGGGGGGTGAAGACTAAGCCATGCGGTCAGATCTTACAACTAACTAACTAGCACAAAGTTCTGCATATTTTATTGATGCTCCTGATAGAAAACAGTGCAGGCAATTACTTGAGTAACTGGTTATCCAGTCAGGGTGCCCTGCTGACCTCTGTCCACCCTCTGAAAGCCCCCCAAAATCAATGAGCATCAAAATTGGACCACTAAGACAGACAAAACCCCTTTTTACACCATATATAACATTTTTCTTTGATAGGGTGCGACCGTTTGAGGGGAGCTCATGGAATCACATTATCCAGGTGTGTTAGTTTACATGCATTTAATTTCGATTTCCATCGAGCTGAGCCGATAATTTGATTTTCTAAAGCTGCGCGTAAGCTAATCGAGTGTAACACTGGAAAACCAGCGGGTTCTGAAATCATGTGGATGTTCATCAGAATTGTTGTTTCCACCTACTGTACGTAAGCCCTTCTATTCATTCGCATGAGAGAGAAAGTCAAAGCATCGGCCTGGCCTCTAAATTCTTCAAATCACAATCTAATGAAGCATTAGTAGGAGTCTGACCTCCCAGACAAACAGCACCTCCTGATGGGTTTTTTTTTTACTTGAAAAAATTAGGCTCCATATTATGAAGCGGCTGGTTCTCATGGTATTTATGATGCGTGTATATTTACTGATAGAAAGGCTTCAGACCCTTCCAGCTGGATATCCAGGCCAGCGGTGAATCATGAATCTCCTCTGGGAGATGAACAAAAGGCTTCACCTGAAGCCTGCTTTGTTTTACAAAGTTCACTCACTTCCAGCCCGCCGTGTACGCTCTACGATCAATCAAACACATGGAAGTGAACAGGCAGGGCAGACAATGCAAAAATAAACTCATCCTCGAGTGACTGTCAAAATTCTAACAATCAGCTGATGTCTCTGGCGCAACAACCAGACAAAAATACACTTTAAAGTCAAGGTGCGAGACGGCTGCTCTTTCCAGCACGTGCTAATCACCCCGCGACTCTCCAAACTCTGTATAATTTGGCTTCAATAAAACAGTGACAGCTAACTCCTCAGGCAAACGTTATAATGATGTGTGGTTAACACATCCGCAAGAGATATTACTGCATGTCATTGTGGGGCAGAGAGTCGCGTAATGCACTGTGAGTAATGACTTCAATCAGAAGATGGATTTAAGTGTGCAGGTAGCAAGAAATTAGCAGCATGGCACAGTGAAGAACCCAAATGTTGACTTTAGATTAAAGGAGGGACACTCATTGCTTCTTTCAGAGCACTTCAAAGATGTGCTTGCTTGAAAAAGAATACAAC
>JAUESF010000048.1:3483983-3495310 GCA_032274765.1 Malacoctenus tetranemus
CAGTGGTCTGACACGGTGGTCTTGGTACGATGCGTTTCAGGACATCCCTGTCCTCCTCAGCTCTATGTGTTTCCAAGCAAATATGATGACAATCAGGGTAAACAGTAATAGTCAGACGAGATCTGCTGTCCCACAGTCCTGCTATAGCCGGTCACTGTAGTTCTATCTCAGTAAACGTGGGCCTATAGGTGAGAGGGACTCAGTAGCACAGGTAATCTTTCTTCCTCAAAAGAGTCTCCTGAAGCTTTTCAACTCATTTGCTTCTCAAAGGGTGCAGTAATCTCAACAATAATCCACTGCAGATTACGGTTATCACATTTCCCATCAAATCCTCTTATGCTGCCAACCAGTTTCAAAAAAAAGAAAAAGGAAAAAAAACCTTAGCTGGGAGTTAAGCTTTGGGGACTTTCATCTCAGCGTGACCACGTGAGTCTGCTGCATTCGGCATCGCTCACCGGCTGTCCTCTCAGCGTCACCTGAGATAAACCCCGCCCTCGCTCAATATTCAACGGTTGAAAAAAAAAAAAATCAGGCTGCATCTCTTCACCACAAACAGCATGTGGGGCTGCAATTTTCATCAGTGCGCAAATATTTAAAGCAGCGATTTAATACTAAATAGGCTGACGAGTTTAAAATGTGTCGAACGCAAAATGCATTGGAAGCACTCGGCTTTGCAGCCTTTCACTCTCAAGTCTCATTACTCATCTGAGCGACATGGATATGAGGCTTTGTCAGGCTTGGCTTTTATGACATTTTGATTGCTTTGATGGCAGTCAAGAGCAGAATAAGAGCCTTCTTTTCACTGTGGGCCAAGTCATTTGTCAGTGATTGAAGTGAACATAACATGCTTTCGCACATTGTTGCCTTTATTTTGCCCAGGCTGTTTCCCGACATCCTGCCACATTTCAGACAGATGTCGATAGTGCACGGCCACAGTGGGCGCCCGTGCTTGGGAGAAGCCTCCAAATCTGTGCACGTGACCTTTCCACTCGTGCCATGCGTTCAATCACCACTGGCAAAGGGAAGAGGATAGGCTTGCGCAGAGGGCATGTGTGACAAACTGAGGGTGTGGGCTTGATTAAAAGCTCGAAGCAAGTCACGAAGAGGAATCCCACTACGGCGGAGGAAACAAACAGCCAGACGTGGCACCTGGTTGCAATAAGCCGACATGACAGACAGAGCAGACGACGACAGGAAGGTCTCTGTTAGAAAAAAAAAAGCCCACAATATCCAGGACATGTTGATTTTAAAAATGACAGTTATTTGCACGCCGCTGAATCATTGAGAATGACAAGTCTGTTGAAAATTCAGACCAACAAAGAAACGACTCGAGCTGCAGCAAAAAAAAAAAAAAAAAAAAAATCAGAGCATCATTTGCTCTCTGTGCTTATAGTTGAAACCTTACATTTTGACTGTTCAATTGAGTGCAAGCCAGCGAGACTAAATCCAGAAAGGGACTGTACTCTAAGCTGTTATTTGACAGCTTGGCCTGAGAGGAATGTATTTCGAGCCTTGAGAAACCATGTCTACCATGGGTGTGACTGTTCGAATCATTCAGAGGCCGTTTCGCAATCGTTTGCCTTGAGACACTCCAAAAAGCAGCCTTTCTTCACCCAGCGTGCAGCAATCATTTACTTTCCCTCACACGTATTGCTCAGAAGTGACATTCCACAGAAGGGGAAAGCAAATACCATCTCTCCTGATTCAGGTCATCAAAGTATTGGGCATGGAACGACTACATCATTTATATTTCTTCCTAAAAGGATATGGAAAACTTGAATGTTTGAAGGTGCAATGCCTCTTGTGCAGGTATTTTCTCTCATTGGATTATCTTCCTTTGCACAAGGGGAGAAAAATACCATCAGATTCACCTGTTAGTTTTGCACATGGACAAGGAATGATGCCAAGTGAAACCTGCATTATTGCATTACAAAATCTTGACAGATTCATTTTCAACAAATTCTAAAGCATCAGGTCCCCCCGTAGGCTCACTTTCTTGACTTGGACAGCCGCTCAGTACTTCTATTTTGAAAGGCTCTGCTTTTATATGAAGGCTGGAGTGGGTGTGGCCACCAGCGATCGTCTTCACTGTAATGTTTTGGCAATTCAAAGGTTAGACAAGTGGTCTGCAGCCTTTAAAAATAAATGAGAAAAAATTTTGAGCGCCACCACAGCTCTGAAGATACATGTTACACGCACATTTGTTGTTGGTCGATTCAAGATGGACAAACTGTTCTTGGTAATACTGCTTTATTTTGAAATTGGGTGGCTTCATTGCACTTTTTGGGTGGGAACTTCCTCTGTGGCTCAATTCACTTCAGCAACTTGATGCTACTTCTGCCAAAGAAAAGTGCCACAAACTGTCTGAAAGGGGACAGTCGAGGTATTGACAGGAGAGGCTGGAAAGCCTTTCAAGAGCCTGTAGTCAAATAAAGTTGACAGTATTTGTCTCTTGTAAAATGGCAACAATCTTGTTAAGGAGACAAAACTATTAGATGGGATTCATAACAGGATTACTAATCGCTGCAAGTGATAGCGGCTCTTAATTCTCTCCCAGCTAAATCAGGACATCAGCCAATGTGTCTCAGACAACTAAGAATTAGCTGGGTGTCATAATCAGAGCTCCAAAACACGTCGAAGTTCTGATGACTTCTCCAAAAACTTCCAACCCTGCAGTTGCTCCTTTATCCAGCCATGTGAGAACTCGCAGTAAACAGAAGACTGTCCGAATAACTCCAGACAAACGCTAAATCATCTTCAGTGGCTTTAAAGTAGATGAATGAGTGGCGACTGGATCCCGAGCGCTCCTGTTGCCCAGCGTGGCGATTTCTCTCCCACCGAATTAATCCTGTCAGACAGCATCCACTCCCAAACAGTGTGCTGCTCCAACAGGCGCCATAAATAAAGCGGTTGCAGGTTTTACAGAGGCAAATAAATTAGAGGTAACTAAATGTGCAGGACGTTTAAATCAAAGCCTCACACTGATAGAAGCAAAAGCCTCCATGTGCCTGCATCAAGTAGAAGTGCTGCTCTCATCAATATAATTATGAGATTTAGTGGTTTCTAATCAAAGGGTTGGTTTTTCTTTTTGCTTTTACAAGCAAGCATTTAGAAAGAAAACTGCAGACAGCAGACAAAAGAAAACTGCAAGAAAAGTTGTTTGAAGAAGAAAAAAAAGGTGGTTTACAAAGCAATTGGTGGAACAAAACCTGTGTGGGCGAAGTCACACATCCAACAAGTCGGTGAAGTTACAACTACCCTTCGCGGTGCGGATTCTGCAGCATGGTAAACAGTTTACATCTGCTTACAGTGGCAGTCAACTCGAATGCGCGGAAATCGGACCAAGTCAGACAAAGTGCACCGACATGGGTGGGACGAGTTACGCAGGAATGCATAAACACTGCAATGCCAGCTTTAGGTTACACTTCATTTCATGCCAGTCCAATAAGGGTCACTCAATATTCAACACACCATAAACCCGAGCTGACCGTCGCAGCTCAGTCGTACGCAGCAGACCAAAAAGTACTGACGAAGGTGTTTTACTTTCTCTTGACCCAGGACTGTGTTCCAGAGCACCCCCTCCCCCTTCCAACATCTGTCTGGGTGAACTTTTATGACACATGAGGGAGACGAGGCAACATGTGCAACAACATGGCCGTCTGGGGGGGGGGGGGGGCCGCCCCCCAATAATAAACAGAGCACAGTCTGGAGGGGTAAAACCGAGATTATTTGGCATGCTTGAGCGCCCCTTAGAAAGAGACAGAGGAAAACAAGCAAGAAACAGAATAGTGGAGTAGTTTCAGGCTAATGCACAATGCACGAATCCATCCCTAATCGATGGCCATTTTTGACCATACGTTAACAACTGAAATCGGAAACCTAAATTATCACATTAGGATACAAGAACTATTCAACAGACGGACGAGCTGCAATACACAATGCTGACAACTGGCGAGCGAGGTTAGGAAAACACAACTAATCGAAATGCATTACAGTTAATGACAAGAGGGGCCAATGTGCAGGTCTGCTGACTATCGTCCTGTCCGATAAATGTCTCCTTTCAGCTGACGGGAGCGGGAGAGAGATAGAGAGAGAGGAGAGTCAGGAGGACTTGGCGTGCCTCAGGGCATGTACACTAGAATGGGATGGACAGAGCTGCGCTCAAGAGTGGCTTTGAGCTTGTATGGTGTTCCTGAAAAAATATCCCCCCCCCGCAGTCATGACAAACAGGGGGACCGTACAGCGCCGAGCCTGGCCCCAACGACTGGTCACAGCGTGAGAAATGAAGCCAACCCAGGAGGGAGAGGCATCATCAGGAAGCATCTGGCATCCCTACATGCAAGCAGCGTGGACCATCCAGGATCAAACGGTCGCCCTACTTTTGTATTCATCAGCTGTGTCCGACGAAAGAGCGTCGGGTGCTTAGGGCTGCAGAGCCCTCTTCCCTGCAGCACTCTACCCTTTGGTCATGGGTTATGTCAGTGTCTCTGCTGAAGAGACAAAGTATTGAAGAGATGAAGTGGTCCAGAGGTCACTGCTGATAGAAGAGTGGACCTGAAGCTGAGGAACCTTTGGCACACTAAAAAAATAAATCCGGTTGAAGCTAATTTTAGTGCAGTATATAAAGAAAATGGATTTCATTTATGAGTAGGTCTGACTTTGTTTTTTCAATGAACAGAAGCTTTGCAAAGACCTCAAAGCAGATAGTGATATCTCTGAATGTCTTGCAGCTTCTCTATTTGATCCAAAGCAACGCACTTCAACTTCTCCAACATCAGACGGCTTATTCGTTTTATTATTAACTTTATCATAAAGTTTGTTACTTGGAGGAATTATGTTGTGCATGAAAAATGCTGAACAACAAAAAAAACCTTCCTCCACTGTGCTTATAGATGAAGTCAAACAGAAAAACATAGCATGACCACTCACTCAACTGCGTGACTGTACAAGGGTGCCTAATAAAGAGGCCGATGAGTGTTTATCATTGAGACGGTCTATCTTAACAGTGGAGATACTGAGTAGCAGGCATCAACCACTGCACAGTATTTTGCCTATCAAGCGTTCTGCAACTCCGAAGCACTTTACCCTGATAAAAAGGGTCCAATTGGACACCAAATCTCATGATGGAGCAGGATCTTTATCGAGTGTAAACGAAGGTAGTGGAGATGATATACAAGGCGGCGCGCGCTTGGGGGCGAACTAACGAGAGAGACGCTCCAGCACCGGCAGCGCTCAGGTCAGCCTTTGTGTCTGCTCGTTGCATCACGCACCCCAGTCGCAATGAGCCAACTTAGGACATCTCGGGAGAGGTGAGGGCTCCGAGGCAGGCGAGGCCGCGCACAGAGGAACCTGTTGTAGGTTGATTACAGGAGGACAGGGGGGGGGGCTCCTTTGAGAACAGGGGGAGTGTGAAGAAGGGAACCCAAAGCTGACACTTGAGTTTTAGAAAACACATCACTGTCATGTGATCAGTGCCAAGTTGCCAAATGGAATTTGTTGAACACAAAACCCTCAAATGTACATAAAAGGTAATTCCTCCCATGTTTATGCGCCCACTATCTCCTTTACTCAATTAACTAACCATAGGTTTCTGCCTGTACGAATGTGGAAAGGCCTCAAAATAATGTTGTATTAGAAATGATCAAAAAAAGGTCTGAACTGAATTTAATGGAACAGTAAATATTCCCAGCTCGCCGTGTTTGCTTCTGGTAGTTCCTGGAAACTGGCTGAACGACAGTCGCCCCTGAGGTGGGAATTTGTTTATGTTGATGGTCGTGTGCGTGCTTTCGTGTGTTACCCTGTGATGGCCTGCAGACTCGTCTGCTGTGTACCTGCCGCTCACTGGAATCCACACAAGATTCCAGTGAAAAGAGGAGCATAACGCAGATATTCAAGGAAGTCGTGTTGATGGTTATCGTCCAGTTAAGGTCAGCAGATAACAATCCCTTCCGTGCATCACTTTGGCTATCGGTTACATAAACTGTTGTGTCGAGGAAACGTGCCTGACTGACTCCTGTCAGGCACGTTTTGGCTTTATTTTTTTCCCGGCATGAGGACAAAGTAAACTATCGTACCACGTGAAAGGTTTGAGCTACACAACAGTCCAAGCAGCACATTGGAACTCAAAGTCTGGCCTTGAGGACACTTGAAGTAAATTATTGCTTGCAATGTTGCAATGTGTCGGCACTGAACGCTGCCTGGCTCCTTTTTTTTGGGTGCATCGGGACGGGAAATCCACAGAAAAACGCTGTCGGCCCGTCGAACACGGCCACAAACAACCCAGACCGAAATCAACAACATTACACACTTCTTGAAACCAGAGATGTCTGCCTAATCTCCCGGCAGCGTGTCCTGACATTCCCCTGACCCTGAGGAGATCAGGGGAAATACACCCTCGCCACACAGTGATGTCAGTGACATAACAGGTCTGTGTCTAAACTCTATCAGCCAATGAAATGAAATCCCTAATCCTCAATATCACAAACAAATGCCAGATGGGGAGCACAAAGGGAGGACTGTGTGTGCACTCTGGGTGATACTTACTCAAAGGTGAAGAACAGTCCACAGGTCACCAGGATGAGGACGAGGGTGAGGTAGAAGACCCCGGTCTGCTTGGCCATCATAATCCTCCCACCACAGTAAAACTTATTTCGACCCGGGAAGGCCTCCCACTTCCTCTTCTTTGGGGTCCTTTTCTTGAAGGGAGTCTCCATTGGTGTGGAGCTGCGAGTGCTGATTTGGCTGTACTCGCACTCTCTCATGGACTCAGACACCCCGAGATGCATCAAGTCCCGATTCAAAAACAATCCCCAGAGGAGGAGAAATCCCGGGCCCGGCGAGCCTCTGTGGAGCAACACAAGACAACACAGCTGGCTTTAGCAGGCGGGCTGGGAGCGCAGCTCTCCTCACACAAAAACCCCGGAGTGAGCCTAAATGGGGGGAAAAAGTTTGGAGGGTCGTGCAATACACACTTCCTGCTCTTAGTATCACCCCCAGCTAGCCCTCACTCCCCTACTGTGTCTGGTCCCTAATATCATTAAACGACAAGAAACGTGACTCTAGCTTATCTGACGTTTGGCTAAATTGTCAAATAACTTGCCCAGGAACTCCCACATACCACAGCCTGACGCTACCGGCGCCTTTGTTAGCCCGCGCTCTGGTTAGCAAGACTGAACCCAAGTGTCAGGGAAGCTAACGCGGCTAGCGACTTGATGAGATAACTGTTAAGTTCATGTTAGCACCAACTTGTGCACTCCGGGGACGTCTCGCTCCTCTCGGTGGACCACAAAGACTCGCTCGGCCGCTTTACGTGAGCCCTAAGTCAAAGGGGAGCGGGGAGGTGGGCTGGGAGCGTCCCCCCCACCCGAAGCGGCGGCGAAAAACCACATTACGATAAGAGACGCCGAGGCTCCGCAGCCCGGCTGCGTGTGTCTGCTCCGCCCGCCGAGGCGACTGGAAGCGCTGCCTCACCGAGGGGAGTAGCGGCGGTCGTCGTGTCGGGGGTGTCGTCGCCTTAGCTGCTCCTCTCGTTACCCTGGTTTGTTCCGAGCCGAGGAAGAAACGAAGAAGACCATTTTTTAAAAAAAAAAATAAGTTTGAGGACACAACGGAGGAGTTTCGAAATGGAGCTGGTCGTCGAAGGGAAACTTGGCTTGTAAAAAGCAAAAAAAGACAAGAAAAACAAGGGATATCCAGAGGGAGCGAGGCGACGGCTCGGCGGGGTGCTCTCAGACGGGCTCCAGCATCCTGACTGGCCGCCGCTCACGGAGACACCGCGGGTCTGTGCGCACAACGCCGACCGAGCGAGCACCTCGTATCCATATGGCCAGCGACCATCGGCGAACAATCGGCACCGAGCGGTGGCCGTTCAGCGTCGTGTTCGGGCAAAAAAGTTGCAGATTTCCCCTCCTAACGAAGCGCGCTGGCAGGCCGATCGACAGCCCCTCCGCTCACATTGTGTCCTCCTCCTCCTCCACACACACTGCTGCTGCCACCCTCGCAAACAACAAACATCAACATGAGAGCAGCGCCTCCGCCTGCTCCTCCCCCCTCCGACCGAGGCTGAAGTCACCGCTCTCTGACGAGGCGCAGAGGGGAGACGAGCTAGCTGGTGGTGGAGGGGTTCCCAATATGGGGTCTGGGGACCACCGGGCGTCCACCGGGGTGGGGTGAGGGGGGGGAATCCCGACGAGCGGGAGCGCTGCGAGGGTGGGGTCTGAGGTGACCCCCCCTCCTCCTGTATTACATGAAATCCAGATCTAGACATTTAAGCCAGTCAAGCAAAGATAGATTAGAAATCTCTTTATGTTTTGGACAATCTGATCTTTTTCAGTGATATTGTTCATCACTGTGCAGTGGTCAGTGTGCTGACCTCACAGCAGGGGGGGTCCAGGGTTCAACCCCGGGTGGGTCCCTGCTGTACAGACCAACACATGTGATGCTTTCTGAGAAGAACTGCATGTTTCAAAGAGACTCTAGAAATAAATGAAAGTTGTATAAATTCATTCTGCAAAGGAAAACTACGTGCTACTATTGTCACCCAATATTAATATAATGTGCTTTAAATATATAAATAGGAATTAAAGGATCTTTAACATGCTGAAGTCCAGGTCAACGTACACAAATGTATTTTCCTCCTTTTAATAGGATGGAGTTTAGGACGGCTTGACACACCGAGAAGCAATAAGTGTGTTTATTTTTAGACGCCTCATTGTCCAATCAGAGCCATGTTCAATGCAACTTGCGATCATCACATGCAACTGTGTCTTCATGCACCGCTCTGATTTTTTTCACCTTTTTTTTCTCCAATGATGCAAATTCCTGTTAAACTTGATCAGTGCAGACGGTTGCATCATCAGCCTCCAGTTCCTCTGTCAGCGGTCCTCCTCCCGACACCTACACACACACACAAACACACGTGGACACACACACACACACACACACACACACACACACACACACACACACACACACACGGACACACACACACACACACACACACACACACACACAGATCCACATCTTGTTTTGAAGTGACTCGTTCGGCGTGCTCTTTCTCTGAGGGGACGTCTGCCTGCTCCCCATGTAATGTGAGAAGACCTCGTCAAAGGGGGGGGACGTGAATACTGGCATTACTCTGATGCTCTGCCAAAAACATTACACACGCAACTTGGACTCTGTGAACATCACGATAACGTGACGAGTACACAGCAGTAAAACTGATCAGTAATGATTGTTTATGCAAATCTGTTGTTTACAGATGAAGCCTATAAATGGAGCCTTTGATGTAGTTTGTTGTGAATCATGGTTGAAGTCCAGGATGTGGATGTGCTCGAGCGCCGGGGATGTTCTCAGTGTTTTTGTAAGATTTGTTGGCCGTCCAGAACGATTTCGGAGCGCGGCGCCCGTTAAGTGGCGTGGTGACACATGGCTGGGGATGTGTTTGTGTTGGGAAATGGGCCGACATGATAGGTCCTTTGAGCTCCAATCCAAGAGCAACACGGGCTTGAATCACATCCTGCCGTGGCCTCATGCCGGCAACACTGGACCGGATGAGAGAGAGAGCACAGTGAGGCCGAAGCCTCATCGAGAGGCTATTATGCTCTCTTTAACCAATAGCGCGATGGAGATGGGAACCCAGTCTGGCTTAAATGACATTGTCCACAAGTAGATCGCGACGTACTACTGGAAAGGTCAGTGCAGCGTCTTTTGTTTTCACCCTCATTCATCTACCTACGTTCGCAGTGAGAGGCAGCAAGACGGGGCAGCCAGGCAGGCAGCAGCCAATGACGGGCCGCGGCTTCCTCCCAGCCACCACATCCATCCTGTCAGAGCCCGATGACTCAGCTTTTCAGAGGCACGGGAGTGTGGGAGGTTTTCTCCTGCGGTTGGCTGCCTACGTGAAACGCATCCTCCATTGCCAAAAAAGTACAACAACCCACTTTCCCTTCAAACTGGAAGTGACAGGCAGCAAGTGAAAACACTCGGGGAGGTGGGCTGCGATTGTTAAACGCGCCGGGGCGAACGCGTGCGAAACGCGGGTCGCGGCGAAGGTGTTCCACACGCACCGAACCACCGGAATCAGGCACTTCTTTCTCCGGGGAAACGGGCCGTGGTTGGAAATCAATCAGACTGCTGCCCACTTCTCAGGAAAGCTGTGATTAATTTGCAGGTGTCGGTAGGATTTTAATAGGATGAAGATGAGCGATCGAGGTTCTTCGCAGCCAGGCAACCCAGGACACGATCCGTCTCTGAGACGCTGCCTTTCGAGGAGATTGTTTATTGCCTTTGTTTGGATGCTATTATGAAAGGCTGCTTAAAATAGGACCTGATATGAAGCCCACATTTGCATCAGCAAAGGAGAAGTGGGAGAAAGATGACAGATTCCAGTGAAACAGGAAGTAAAGGCACGATCGCAAGGGGATCATCTCTTCTTCTGTACTGCTTCTCAGACTTGGGCTGGAGTTTATTCTGTGATGAGAAAAAGATGGACAACATGCAAACTTAGCATGTTTTGAATTTGCATGTTCTTCCTAATTTTTTTGCAGTGTTTCAATATTGTTTTGAAACTTTTTTTGTTCAAGTTACAACACTTTTTGGCTGGATCTAGCTCCACCATTTTGATGGCTAAAAAAATATATGAATATACTTCAAACTCAAACTCTGCTGGCACAGAAAACTTCCATAAAGTTTAGGGAGTTCACATCTTATTTTGAGTGGGATATTTTTTTAACCTGAAGGAAGTCAAGTGTTCTCGGTAGGAGATGCATTGTTTTTAGCAGTGGTTTCAGCCTGGTTCACAAATGGTCTGTATGCTCTGGGCATGACTTGATGTCTAAGTGAAACAGTTCTCCATCCAGACTCTGTCTATCATGGATCTAATTTGGCAAAACACAGCTAAAATACAACAGTGTGGCATTTCTTCTCTGCATTCACACAAACAGCAGAAACGCTTCAGAACGAAAGCAAACTCAGACGACAAAGGAGTTTCATGGAACCACGGGAGGTCATGGATGTACAGAGAGGCCCTCAGAGTGCATCACGTGTGTGTCATTTGCCTTCAAGCTTCATGTCCGTCTCTTGTTGGTGCACACGCTCACAACCACTTGTTTGCTTTGATTCAGGGACAGACCAGTGAGCCTGGGCAAACAGCCATCTGCAATAAATGGGAGAAATGATGATCAACACTCGACTGGAGATGTAATCATGGGAGCTGTTTCAGATGGGATATTTGTCCTTCTCCGGTTCAGATGGGGGCAAAGAAACATCTGGGCACTGTTTGCCAAGATGAAGCAACAAAATGTGATCTATCTATCTATCTATCTATC
>JAUESF010000048.1:3613132-3624004 GCA_032274765.1 Malacoctenus tetranemus
AAGCCCCCCCCCCCCCCCCCCCCCCCCCCCCCCCCCGCCCGCCCCCACCTCACCTCTTTCTTTCCCTCTTCATCGGCCCCCCGACCAAGGAGAAGCAATTTGCAGCCGCAATCCGTCGCTAATTCTCGCTCAGCGTTCATGAAAAATGTATAGCAGGCAGACTGTAGGGAGATGCAGATTGGCGCTGGGCCTTCAGTAAGAGCCTGGCTCTGCATTAATGGAACATTATTCTCTCTTTCATCGTCCCTCCATCCCTCCTCTGCATATATGTCTCCTCTGGTCCATCGTACAGTTTAGTTTACTATCTAGCTATCTAGATAACTATCTCTCTGTCGGAGTCGTCTCCTTTTTTTTCCCGCAGCCCCGAACAGAGTCTGATAAAACAAAAGCCATAAATATTCCAGGGCTCGCTTGAATATTAGCAGCTTAAACAAGCCAAACACTGCTATCTGCAATCTGAATAAGTCCGCGTGTGTGCTGGAGTGTTTTCGCGCGTGCATTTGCCTGTGAGCGCAGTGTGCAGCCGGCTAAACCTTCTCAAAGATAATAAGAGGAAAAAACTTTATCTTAATCTTTAAAAGGCACGACATGAAGTTTGAATCCAGCTGTGAAATGGGTCGTGTGTGTGCGTGTGTGTGCGAACGCATCTTAGCATGAATTCAGACAGGCTGGTGTGTGTGTGTGTGTGTGCGGTGCGTGTGTGTGTGTGTGTGTGTGTGTGTGTGTGTGTGTGTGTGTGTGTGTGTGTGTGTGCGTGTGTGCGCGCGCAAGGATGTGTTTAAAGTACACATATCTTATGAGAGTAGATTAATAACAGCACTGTAATGCCATCAGGACTAGTCACAGTGTGGATCATGCATAATAAACCTCCCAAGGAGTTTACATACACACACACACACACACACACACACACACACACACACACACACACACACGCATGCACGCACGCGCGCATACATTTCCTGTCACTATAGCAACACTGGCGATGCTGCTGCCCCTGACTTCAAAGTCAGATGTAATTTCAGCCTCCCAACAGCCAGAGGGAGCCATGGTGATGACAGAATATTCCTCTGCGATGGCTCCATCTCTCTCTCTCTTCCTCCCTCCTTCATTTCTTCCACTTTCCTCCTTTTTCCGTTCCTCAGCAAGCTCCTCACCCCCACCCCCCCCCACCCCCCATCCCCCAACCCCTCCAATCCTTTCCTCTCCCCGTCTCGCTATCCTGCTGGGAGTCCAGGCATCCACTGCCGGACGTAAAAATAAACCCAGAAATGTTAGAAGTGGATGACTGAAGCTCGGAAAAACAGGGAGTGAAAGAGGCGCGGGAGTACTGAGGGGAGGAACGCAGAGAGGAGATAAGGAGGGAGAAGGCAGAGAGGAGGGATCTTGTCTCTCACAGCTCGTTTTCGTTCTCTCCAGCTCTCTGCTGCTCTAATTTCCTTGCTTGAGACTGAGCAGAGGAAGAGGTGGAATGTTGGGGGGGGGGGGGGGTCCGAATGGCCCGATTAGAGGCAGCAAATGACAGACCACCTTATACATCCATCTCCCATCAACTGCTTTGTACAACTTGCTGTCATGGGGGGAGGGGGGGGTCTCCACTCACTGCAGCAGTCCCCTCTGCTATTCACATCCTGCCTTCCATCTGAATCTGTCCCGTCACCATGACCACATGACCGACGCCACTTCTGACCCGAGGTCAGGAACCACCGCGCCACACCAGCCAGCTTCGAGCACTCGTCCTTTCCATCCCACATTATCACCCACCAATGGAAGGAACCCCCCCCCCAACCCCTTTCTGATTCATACACTGAAACATCATTCGAGCAGGCAGAAGTTCCCACGTCCCAACTATTAATGAATGTGAAATGGATGTTTCCAATCTCCAGTTCAGATTGGCTCAATAACATTTGAAGCCATTTCAACAGTTAATCTAAATATTAATGTGATAACACACAATCACCATTCATAATGGAGGGCTTAGTGCCAGAAGGGTGTATCTGGCTCTAATGTCTGGTGAAAATGAAGCCTATACATCAACGTGCACTTGAGATTTATTTTGGTGCGCTCCAATCGATATGAGAGCGTATTTTATCAAGGAGGAATTCAAACAAATGGAGGCGAGTGAAGCGAGCCGGTGGCCCCGGCCGAGATGCTCATATTTTAAGCAGCAACACCGGATGTAACACCTAAAGAGGACAAGGAGAAACTCGCAGTGTGTGTCATGTTCACTTACTGTGTACATTCAACAATCCTACGGAGCAGCCTCTGCTTTCGCGCGCTGTCACGGCGCCGACGGGCCCACGGTGCAGGCCGGGCGACACTGAGGTGGGTGTTGATACGTGTTTTGAGTGGCCAAAAAAAACAAGGGAAACTGGAACACACACTCACACACTCACACAGCAGCTTTTTATCACCACGAGGCCTCGAATATTCATCATGTCATCTACTGTTCAGACGCACCAAGATGCTAACTGTTAGTTACTGCTCCTCTCTTCCACTTGGAATACCCACAAATGACACAACCAAATATAAAGAAGGCTACTATGATGAATGCGCTCCTCCACCCCAAGACAAACATTCTGGACAGGCCACTGAACTGATCGGTTGAGGACAGAGTCCTGTGTGTGTGTGTGTGTGTGGGGGGGTGCGTTTCTCTCCATCTCGTCTGCTCTCTCCTCCCTCCTCCTCCCCCCTTTATCGCCCTCTCCGTCTCTCCTCCTCCTCTGTAGGAGATGTTGGTGGAGAGGCGCCAGTGAAGCCAAACGAGTGTTTTCTTAACCAAGTTCATCCCTCTCCATTTCCTTTCCACTCTCCAATCGCACAGCCCGAAACGCACACACTGGGAGTGCACGCCAGTGTGAGCAGAGGGGGGGGGCGGGGGCGGTCGGTGCGCAGGAGGAACGCTCGGACAGAGCGCGGGCGCGTCTGCGGACACGCCACAGACACACAGGTTTTCTATCTGCCCCTCGCTCTGCCGTGCTGGGCTTCAGTCCGCCAGGCTGTCAAGGGTGGCTGGGTATAAACATGGCCTCCTCTGCAGCTAAGGAGAGACTCTCGCTCTCTCGCTCTCTCTCTCTGTCTCTCTACTGCTGCTGCTCAGCCTTGTGTTGCCAGTTTGCTTTAACAACCTACACTGACCAGCATAGTTCCCAGGAGGTAGAACAGTGTGTAGCCATCAAATTTTGCCATAAGATACAACGAAAAATCCCGCAGGCAAAGAAGAAGAGGGTAAAAAAAAAAACAAAAACTTTATTGATCCCTGTAGGAAAATTGCGTTTTGGTGTGTCCTCTGCAGGGGGAGGAGAGTGCAGTGTCAGCTGCTGAGGAAGGCTGGGAGGGATTCAGTGTCCTGCTAAAGGACACTTCAGCAGTTCAGACGCATGATAACGCTGAGGGATGTGCTGGGACGCTTCTGTTTTGAAGCCGACATCTGTATCACAGCAGGTATCCGAAAGAACTATGATTCACTCACATGGAACTCAGAAATAATAACCAAAATGTGACATAACAATGCTGAGGGTCGACTCACAAAGACCTGAAGTACTACGCTCACTTTGTGAGTTAGTCACCAGTATCCAGGCTCAGGCTGTGGCCAGTCCCAGGTGACATCAGGTAAAGGCAGGAGACTCTGTGGGGACAATAAAGAGGCCACATGGACTCTCTTCACAAGGACGAAGAATCTGAGATAAAGTAAAATCAAAATAAAAAGGAAACAAATGACTGAGTAATTAAAATGTTTACTTTCAGTCCTCCCAATGCTAGCGCCAAGTGGCTGGCATCCTTCATGTTAATCACTTTTTGATGACCCGCACATTAAGACTCGTTATCCCCTGTGCCTAAAAAAGTGCCTGAATCAAACAGGCAACGCTTAAAACGTCGCTGAATCTTACATACTGTGTCTTTAAAGTCTGAAATCTAAACGTTTCCTTCACTGGCTTTCAAGCCACGTGCTGAAGGAGTAAAACATGTTTAGGTGGACCACCGGACGAGAGCAGAATACATCCAGAAATGTAATTTCATCTCCAATATCATCAGGTGGATTCTCCAGGTTTTTTGATCATGCAGAGAGATGAAAGACTGGGAGGAATTTTTCTTCCTCCTGGCGGATCAATTCCACTTCCGATGCATCTGTGTTTTCATGCTGTAGGGGAACAAATGGTAAGCCGGGCCAAAAACACATGTTCCCAGCTCTTGAGGATCAAAAAAAGAAAAAGAAAAAAAACACCCAAGTATGTGAGTACATGAAACTGTGTGTGTGTACTAAATGATTCATGAGGAGCAAACGAAAACAGGCCGGTCTACAAGTGGAAAAATAGCCCGTCTGCATTTTAAATGAAGTCGGGGTCCTCTGACCGGCTGTGTCATGATATCCAAGTCTGTGGTTACAAACAGGCCAGAGGTGAAAAGCCGGTTTGAGAAGTATGTGAGCATCAGTGAGGGAAAACTACAAACTTAGACTGGGAAGTTACACAATCCTAAAGCACCTCGTATACACTAGCAACACCAGATCACCCCCCCCCCACCCCCCCCGCGCGCCTCCAGCCCTTCATATTAGGTCTGCCGGTTTAGGAGCGGCGTGACCATGACCATCCGCTATACCTCGGAGTGTGAGACGGGCTCCAGATTAGCTGTCCTATTCTCAGAGCTGCTATGTGCTCGCAGCGGTGGCAGCGAGCTACTGTGGCCTTCAGTGCTGCTGTCTGTACTAAGAATAGGCTGCAGGGTCCAGGGAACATCTCGTCTCCGAGCCTCGCTGCCTCCTCCCCCCCTCCCCCCCTCCCCTCGCTCTCCCCCACATACCCTTCACATCGTGCAAAGAAAAAGAAAGCAAAACACAGCAAGCCTGTAACGTACAAGCGCATGCAAATGCAGAGGCAGGTATGGTGTCGCTGCACACACGATTACAGAGACGAACATTGACGTTAACCACGCGATTCCCTGTATTTGCTGAGATTAACCGCGTGTATACTATTAACCGCGCTTCCACCTCAGATTCTAATGTATGTGGACAATGTTTCTATTTTTTCTCCCCCCTCCCAACATCCCCCCCTGGGTTTCTTTGCTTTCTTGACTCCCTCTGCTTCCTTTCCTCCTCTCCTCCCCCCCCGCGTGCACTAATGTGGAGGCTGAATCTAACCCTGCTGGATGACATTACTCTGCACTGCCTGCTGGCCTGTCTGCCTGCCTGGGGACTCTAAAATAAAACACAGCAGTGGGGAGAGCCAGAGTGAGAGCACATACTGTATAGGCCGGCTGACTGACATGCTCTGATAGAGAGCACACGCGCACACGCAGGCTCGCATACACACACACACACACACACACACACACACACACACACACGCACGAAAAAAGGGAAGAGGACAGAATGTGCATCAAAGTATGTGCAGACTGTGGGTTTGCGAGCAAAGGGATCCGCGCGCGTGTGGTTGTAGCGCCGGCCTCTCCAGCTGTGCCCTGTCAATCATTCATGACCTAACACTCGGTAAAAACAGAGGAGGGCAAAGTGGACAGGAGCGAGGCAGAGGAGACAGAGAGGCAGCGATGGTTGCTCTGAATTCTCCCTTTTGTCTGATGGAGAATAAGTCAAGGAGGGGCAAATGAGCACCGAAAGACATGCACCAATGTTTTTGTCTATGTGTGTTTGTGTGTGTGTGTGTGTCTGTGTGTGCGCGTGCACTAGTGTGAATAACACACTCCTGCCGGAACCCCCCATAGCCTGAATTCAACATCCCTCACCCTGAACAAGTGACAAAAAGATAACCACGTTTCACTTCATCGCTTCACGCCCTCTCCCTCTTTCTCTCTCACACACATTCTCTCATCCTGCTCTTCACCCTTTCTCCCCCCCCTCTCCGCTTACTCACCTCACCCTCCCACCCCCAGCTCTCACTCTGTCTTTCCACATGGCTGGCCATCCTCTCCCATGTCCCAGAGGATGGGAGGCTGCGCGGCAGCTTGGCAGGCTGTCAGGGGAACGCCGGAGAGCAGGGAACATGTAGTGACTGGAATGGGAGGGAGGAGAGGAGGGGAGGGGCAGAGGGGGAGAGAAAGGGAAGGGATGGGTTGTGGAGGGGTGGGGGGGGGGTGTACGAACGCTCCTGGCTCCTCACCTCACCACTGTGGCACTGGAAGAACTGGCTTGGCCAAAAGATGCAACCATGTGACTGGGGAGAAAAACAGAGCGATCGCTCCACTTTTCTGTTTTTTTTGCCCCCCACCCCCACCCCCACCCCCTTTACTCCTACAAATACCAAAAACACCACTGCCACACTGAGCTGGAAATAACAAGGCTGCAGACTACACGGTGTCATCCAGTGCCAATCATGCGGTCCAGCTCTCACACACTGTCACCAACCAACATGTCACCTTTCATTACCCTGTAATAGTCACACATGTCCCGGGTCATTTGGAAAACGGCACAGAGAGACGAGCGCGAGTCCATCACGCTCCCGTGTGATGTCAAATGAATCCCGGAGACACAACAGTGGGATTAACCCACGTCCTGCATCGACTCGTTCACCGCGTCGAGCTCTCCTGCAGCAACCAGCGCGGAGCCGGCGTGACGCCGCCGAGCCCACTTCCAGAGAGAAGCCAGGTTGAAATGATCCAGCAGGAACGCTGATGGTGAGCAATAACATAAAGGCTGACGGCGGACATGAGAGAGACAGTGTCTGCCGAGGAGAACGTTAAAATCCATACAGCAAAACCACAGATGTATGAGAGGCCAAAACAAGCACACAAGAACATGTTGTCTCGGGACATTTGACATGAGGACCTTCATGCTTTTGCTTCAACTGTTAATTCAGAGGATTGATGCACTTTTTCCTGCCAGTCCCCACTGGGACTGGTTTTGCCACGAGCAAATTCAGACACTTTAATGCATGAAGCTAGAGAAGTGAGCAGACTGGCATCATGGCTCCTCCTCCTCAGTTGAGCGGCTCTTTGAGTGGGTTTGGGAATTAAGGAAAAGAAGGACGATTAGGAAATCTGACATTAGTTTTAGTGCAGGGCACCAAGGTGATGCTAACACATGCATTGTTTAAAGACTCGAATTCTCCAAATCAGCAGGAAACTGACGCTTGATGCTACATGCTACACTTAGCCAAAGAAGATGTCGTGTTTGTAAAGTGTGTGGTTTCAAATACAGCGTTTGTCTTTAAAAGTAGAGCAAAGAAAGAAAAAACCCCGGTAGTGATAACATAAGAACAGCAGCAGCTACAATCCAGATACTGTACAGTGATATGGAATACAAGGCACCGTGTATCTGCGATACATTACATTTTAAAAGACTCCAGGGGCACTGTGACTTGCATTTGTGATAAGTAACTAAAGCACTTTTCCCTTTGGTCTGCCTTCAAAAATCCCGCCACATCACACAACAGACTCGTCCCAAAACAACAACATGACACTTTGCCGACCCGCGCTCCCTCCCTCCTGACAGAGAGAAAGAGGGGGGGGGGGAGAAAAAAAAGAAAGATGACAGCAGCTTTAGATCTGACATCAAACGCCGGCGAGAGTGAGAAAGAGAGAGAGAGAGAGACAGAGACAGAGAGAGAGAGAGAGGAGGGGGGGAAAAAACGGTTACATCTCCGCCGTGACAGCTTGCTGGAAGAGCCGGGCAAACGCCGAGCGATTTCTCTATCCGCTCTCTCTCTCTCTCTCTCTCTCCCTCCCTTCTATCTATCCATCTCTCCCTCTCTGTCTCTCTCTCTCATCAAAACTTGCCGCCGATTAGGATCTCGGCGAGCCACGCGCTTTGGATGGGATGTGAAAACACACGGAGAACCCAAGGGGTAAAACGCCAGGATTAAAGTGGTGAGGGAATATGGGGTGATAGTGGTGGTGGTTCAAATAGATCGGCCCCCGCCACTGCAGCGGGCTCCCCTCGCCTTGTCTTGCTCTCTTGCTCCGGATTCACACATTGATACATCAAGGCCATTTCTCATTACAGCACGAAGGGGAGGGGGGGAAGAGGAAGGGAGGGGGGGTGCAAAGCTTTCATGATGCTACTTTAGAGAGATAGGCAGAGGGGAAGCGAAGGAGGGGGGAAAAAAGAGTGTGGGAGAATGAAAATGAAAAGGGAAAGAAGAAGAAATGCGGAGATGAAGCAGATGACATACTATTAGTACGTTGTGGAGGGAAGAGACGGAAAAGGCTCGTGTGATCGCGGACGTGCGCGCCAGAGAGAGACTGGGAGCTGGGATCCCTTGAAGACTGACGGATAAATCAGGGCTGATTGGAAACAAAGCAGAGTCAACCGCCAGTGTGTGTTGAGAGACGGAGGACGACCGGCGCGTTCAGCCTTCTCAAAGCTCCCGTATGTGGAGAATGCTGTGGCTTAATTGGAGTTCATACACTTAATATAGCTTCTCTTGCAGTATATTCCTCCACTCCTGGGGCCGCTCCAAAGTATCTGGTAAATTAAACTCCGCACACCTCGAGCACTGCCAATATTTGCGCCCATTTGCAAATGTCTATTTATTCTATTCTTGAAAGTGCTGAGGAGCTGTAAGGAGGGTGGAAAAAAAGAAGAAGAAGAAAAAAACGGGATTCGTTTTAGCCAAAAAAACGACACCAGCCCACATCTCTTTCTCTGCCTTCATACATCATCCTGGTCTCACCATTTCAGATTCCTCCTCCAGCCAACCTGCTCAAATGATTTTTCAGCAAACGCCAACGGGCTGCAGCATAGTGAGTAAAGAGGGGTGCAGCAGGTACAGCAGGTATAGAGGGTACGGCGTCACCGCCAGTTCCAGCAATTACACGCGTGACCTGCTTTGACCTTGAGACGAAGCATGTCGATAAGCGTGAGCACGAGTCAAAACAGACGCCAAAGAGCTGAAGCAAGCTGGTGAATCTCTCTGCAAAGAGGCAGGTCAAAAGGTGAGCGGTGGGACCTAAAGCACGCGGCCTTCAAAGGTTGGTGGTTCAATTCCTCCTGCGCCCAGTTCATCTGTCAGAGTCCTCGAGCATGAACCCAAATCCTAAGTTGGTATACAAGCACCTAACGCTGTTGGAATGAGTGTGTGTGTGCAAACCGGTGAATGTAACATGCGTGTGTGTGATGCACAATGGAAGCGAAGTCCGTCTCCCACCGGGAGTGTGACCAGACTCCTGGCTGCGACGCCCACACGGGCTGCGGCAGCACCCCACGGCCCCTCTCTCCTGCCGCGCGTCGCCGCGTTCCGCCTCGCGAGTCACATTCATCGATGCTTCGCGCTCCACTGTGGGCGCAGCTGTCAATCACTCACCGGCAGACTGGAGGGGCGGTCCTGGGAGACGCCGTCCTCATTGTTGGACTTCCCAGAATTCCCCGGGGCAGGACCCCTGATGCTGTAGCTCTCCTGCTGGGCTTCCTACAACAACAAAAAAAATAAAGACACAGAGAGGAAAAGCATTCAGAGATCATCGGGGCAGGAAAACGAGTCGCAAAAACGTTTGCCGTCCCTTTTTGTCGGCGCGAGCTCGTTGTGCTCCTCTCTCAGATCACACTAGTTTGCACGATCACATTAAAAAGACGTCACAAGCCGATATTTGAATGTATATAAAGGCGCTGGGAGGACGCTGCAAATCAGGCTATTACAAATCAAACACGAGCGTTGACTTATCGAAGACAAAACATCTCATTAAATGCAGCACAAGAAGTGCTGGGGGTAATTACGAAACAGTCTTGTTTCGGCATGCCGCGCTTATGAACAGGTTAAGAATAATCATTTCATGGTTCAGCTGTAAAATACCAAGCCTGCAGGACATGTTTGTCACAAGTCTTTGATATACAAATTTGGATTCGCGCTATACGTGGAATCCTTTCCAACGCCACGTTTCCAAAAACGCTCGGGACGACGTGTCAGATGCAAATATCTACAGTACGCAACCGTTTACACGACTCATTCCAAAAACGTATGAAAAGAATATAGAACATTTTTTTTCGGTGGGGGTGACAGAAACACGCAGAGTCAAATCATTAGGAACAACTGCGTCTGATTGCAGTGATGAAAAACATAAAAAGGAGGGGGGGGCAGCTTCCTGTTTTATTAGAACACCCTGTGTTCTGACGATGTTTGGCACGAGCGAGTTCGGAGCCCACTCCTGGTATCAAAACACTCTTCCTCTCTAAAAATCCATCAAGCCATCCACCCGTCCATCCGTCTTCTGGACAGCCTCTCCCACTGATGGTCACAGGGTGCTGGAGCTAATTCCAGCCGACATTGGGCGAAGGCGGGCGACACCCTGAAGGAGTCGCAGCTCTTTTTTCAGTCCTTCTTAATTTCACAGCGTTCTGCTGGGGTGCCATTGTTGCCACCAGGTGTGTGAATTGTCAAAAAAAAAAAAAGGGCTTCATTGTGAATCACTGTGTCGTATTCCTTTGTACACAACCCAAACACACGGCGAGCCATTTTCCGCTGACACAGGCAATGAGATGCGTTTAGGTACTGAGTGATCGTGGGCAGAAAGCCCTTTTTATTCTAAACAGTCCCCCCCCCCTGATAGACTGCGCGTCTTCAAAGACACATTCTGAGCCCGAGCGTCTGCGAGAGAGATGAAGGGAGCAGGAGGGCCTCGGAGTGTGTCCCAGGTTTACATGTCTGAGATACAGACCCCCAGATTCCCTGTTAGATCGAGTTACAGCACGAAGAGGCATGACACACACACACGTACACGCACGCACGCACGCACGCACGCACGCACGCACTCTGTTACAGTAACACACCGGCTCAAAAAAACATCTCAGCATCAGCACACCATACCCTCCAATTCATTTCAACCAAATCCCGGCCTAACCACCCACTAATCCTCCGACACACACACACACACACACACACACACACACACACACACACACACACACACACACACACACACACACAC
>JAUESF010000048.1:3735281-3748854 GCA_032274765.1 Malacoctenus tetranemus
GCCCTCGCCGTTGGTCCACTGGCCTCCAGGGAACCTATCATTAGAAGAGGAGCTGAGGAGTGTGCCACGCTTTTCTGTCGTGACCATCCCATCATTGTGTGACCAAATGAGTGAGAAAACATGCTACAAGCCATGAAACCATGTTGCTTCCTTCCAGATCTTCCTTCACTGTTTGGTGTGTAATTTGGCTGCAAGTGTACATTAATTTAAGCTTAATCCGTCGGCCATAATGTGACCTCAAAGATTGTCTAGGCATAACAGTGTTGAAAGTAGCCTTGTTCTTTCAAAACTACTTGATGCCACAAGGCGGTGTATTGAGTCACTAAATAAAATATTAGCTAACATGAGATTTGTCACCGTGTTAGGAATATTATTATTAGGAGATTCCAATACGCTCTAATAGTTTTGGCAGGTGGTCTGTGCCGACATGTCCGCCAAGAAGCAATCGGTTTTCACACCAACAACCTGGTGTCAAAGCATCGGCTCCACTTGCACTGTGAGAGGTGGAAGGTGGGGACTGATCATCGCCCTCAGACACCAAAAACAGAAGCAAGGGCATCACACAGCTATCAGCCCGGTGAGATTTGCACCGCGTGCAGACGAGCGGGTTGAACGCCACATAGTCTGTCAACAGAAACTTGCCAAGGACTCGCACGAGCCAAACGAGCCTCTCCATGGAAACCCCAGGGTCAGACGCAAAACAAAGGACTTGCAGTCACAGGGGCCGTCGGACAAACTGATAACTGCTTTACTTGGTACAGTGAGAGAGAAAAAACCTCTTCCTCTTTGCTTCTGGTTAATAAATGAAGCAAGTCGAGTTAAATATTAGCCTCGGTCCAAATACCCCCCCCCCTCCAAAAAAAAATATGACCAGATCATTTTTGGGATCTGTCCGGGGAGCCGCAGATCACGTGGTGGGAACGGCGCCGGGCCTGACAGCGTGTCTATTTCTGATCACCCAGAGAAACGCAGCGAGACGTGGGATGCGTTGACCCTCTGTGTGCGGCGGCGATGGCGGCAGCAGCAGGGAGGAGACATCCCAGGAAGGAGCCGTATCGGGCTCAGTTCCTTGCGGCCCCCCTCGGGCACATTGCTAGTCGCGGCATGTACTGATGGCTGCACACAATCGCAGCGGAGAACAAGGTTAGGAGGGAGCCGGGGAAAAGAAGACGCACGCTGACGAGCCCTCCACATCTTCTCTTTATCTCTCAATACTGCTCGTACATCACCTCCTTTGTGTTACTGTTGGTTTGACTGGGAAACGGAACAGATGAGAAGCTTCCACGTAGCTGAGGGAGGAATAGAGCCATAATAAGTTAAAGTACGTGGGCCCGCTGGGAGAAAACAGCCCAGTTAAAGCAGACGTGCCTGGAAGCTTCAAATCAAGCACACACATTTTCACAAGAAATGTTTATGGATCTGTTAATATACATAAGTTTATAAAAAGTGTGACAAAAGTATAAATCTTTTTGTTTCTTTTTTTTTTATAAAATATCCTTGTGAATATGAATTAGGGCAAAAAAAAACTAAACAAAACCTCCATGCGAACAAATCTTTCTTCACAGAAACCTGGCCAGCCAGGAATCCTCAGCGCACCGCCTCGAACTATTTCAGTCAAAACGTTGAGAAATTCATCCCTTTGTCTTTTCCACAGTACAGTTGGAGCTCTGGACAGGCTGGTTCAACACTGACCTGATCCCGTTTCACCCAGACTCGCTCTCCCTCTCTCTCCCTCTCTGACCTCATGGTTCCCGCGCACATAATCCCGGTTTGTCAATTTTTACAACTCTTCCAGATGCGGGAAAAATCTGTCCAGAAGCTCGCCCCTAATCTGTCCTGACACTTTTATGTAACAGTTCCAAACCCCTGTGCCCCCCCCCACCCCCACCCACCCCTTACATGCATCTAAACCCAAATAGTCATGTCCACTTTTTTTCTTTCTGGACACTGTTTGAACACTGCAGTTGTGCGGCACAAACACTGGAGAGGAATGAGATGGATTAACCGTGTTACAGAACGCAGGCAGAGGCTGATATGAGAGCGTGTTTTCACACAGGTACAGTAAATCCTTTGACTGGCCACCAGCCTGTTGTCCGTCCTGATGGAGTGCTTTGCTTTTTTTTCTCTCTCTCCTCCGTTTCCAATGGCGATAACATCCTGGGAATGCCGTGCAGCGGCTGATGCACGTCAGCTTAGAATAAGACATTTAGTTGTTTCAGTTGATCCCGTGTATTTGGCCGAGTAGTAACAGATCCCCTTGTGGATTTTGTGTGCAGCACCTCAGTTTCACCTGAAAAAGGGGGAAAAATGAAAGAAAATGTGAGATGCTTTTGTAATGTCAGTCTTCAACTGACACCAGAGTACTGCACTGCATAGTGCATTCTCCCTGAAGGAGCAATAAAGTGGAGCATTAAGCAAACCGATAATAAAACATTCAAAATTCACCCAAAAGTGTAGCTACACTATGTTTAGTATTTCCTTACATTGTGTATTGCAACCAACATACCAGTGATGTTGCTGGTGTCACATGTTGAGTAATGGGATCTGCCATATCATGATGGTGGAGGTGGTGTCCTCGTGGCGCGACTGTTTGGCCTTCTTGTTCACCCGGCGGTGGCCCGAGCCTCCGGACACCACCAGCAGGGAGCTGACGTCCACCTTGCTGGAGCGCCGGCCCCTCTGGTGCAGGGCGGGGTCGTGGAGCACGTCGTACAGGGCTCCGTCCTCGGGCCCGTGCTCCAGCGAGCCCTGCGAGGGCGCCAGGGAGCCGCAGGACGAGGTTGACACGGAGTCCTGGAGGGCCATGCTGGTGCAGCCGGCCTCCCCCAGCCACACGCCGCGGCCCTGGGGGGCCGGGTCCGAGGGGGGCTGGCTGCCGTCCGGGTCCTGCGAGTCGCTCGGCTGGGCCGAGGGGGGGGAGGCGGCGGAGGTGGGGCCGGAAGGCCGGTTACACACCGCAGCAGCCATGGTGAGGAACCTGACGGGGCCGTTGTGGGCATGCAGAGACACCATGCCACGACCTGTCCACCAGGGGACAAGATCATACTGGACATCAGAAACCAGACTCACAAGTATTCATGTTAAAATTGAGTGAGCAAAAAAGTTATCTTGGATCATCTGTGAAGCAAAATTCTTCTACGTCTACAAAAGCTGATCGCTGCTCTGAAACACAAACGTCCAGTGTCACCTGTTACTTTGGGGATGCCCTGCAGCCTGGGGACCGAGAGCGCCACGGTCACTCCCAGGTTGGTGCCCACCAGCAGCAGGCCGTGGCAGACCAGCAGGCTGCTCACCGACACTCTTTGGTTTCCTGCAGAGAGTCAGGAGCAGCAGCAGCAGTTTAAGCTTCGCGATCAAACCGAGCATCCCTCCACAGTGAAGCCATTTGTTCTTGTACATAAACACAGCCTCCCCCGCTGATTTGTTGGAAAACTTGAAAAGTTCACAGTTAATGGATCACTTCACCGCGTTTGGATACGGCGCGTCGCGCCGCGGGGCGAGTGCGAGGTGTATCCTTTTGAGTGTGTGGCAGCGTTTCTGCCGCCGCTGCCGCGATGCTCGATGCTCATTCGTCTCCGGGGCGACGCAAAGCGGAGCCGGGATGAAAGCAGCTCTTTTTCAAGTGTCTCAACAGAGAAAAACGCGCCATTATGGCCCGCTTGGAGTCAAACAAACAAACACAAAAGTGTTATGCAACAGAATGAGCGAAGCGTAATGCTGTAATTAAAGGAGGGAGCTGCGGCTCTATTCACAGAGCCCATGGCGGCTCCAACAGGACAATGTGACCTGACCTTTTTCTTTCCTTCCTGCTCAGGAAAAAAAAAAATCACAGCGAAGCCACTTTGGGCTGTAAAAGCAGGAATTGTTATGCTAACAGCACCTTTCAGGGAGCCTGGCGATAAAGTCAGGGCCGCTTACAGTCCGTTAGGTGACTTATGATGTGGAACCTGGCGCTGATCTCAGACCAGACCCGTCAGGGAGAAGCTATGCAGCAAATTGTATCGAGTCAGACTTTCTTTGAATCATATTCTTTTATGATGTAATAAGAATGTGATGTGTGTGTGTGTGTTTTTTTGCTAAAACAGTCTTTCCAGTCTTGCTATGTGGGAGGCGAGACTGTCATGAGTCATTACTGCTGTAACAGCTTGACTTGAGTTTCCTGCCTCAAAGTAATCCTCTTGGGCTTTGGGAAAAATTACTGCCAGTCTATCCGCCTGACCCCCCCACACCACCACCCACCCCCACTTCATGGGGAACACACATGCCACGCTGCCACACTTCCCCCGACTGCAGCCACGTCGGCGGGCAGGTACGGTCGGAGCCGGGGGCCCCCGCGCCTCGCCCACATGTGCTTCTAATGAGGGACCCGGAGTCAGAAGAAAACGCGCGGCCGGCCGGCCGGCCGGTCGGGGGGCCTTGCCCAACTTCCTCCTTTCATAATATTTGGAGTTCCCCACCCAGAGGGTGAACTAAAATAAACCCAGAGTGAACGTCAACACGGCCTGGCTCTTGCCCTGATCCTGCACCAGAGCACCACTTTGATCTGCACTTAGTCTTGACAACCAACAGCAGGAGGGAGGAGTAAATCCTCAACATTACGAAAATACACTATATGAGCCATTCAGTCAGTCCAGGAATAACTCTGATCAGCACATAGCGAGTAATTGTGGTGTCACTCATTGTGGCCGCAGGCTTGAGTCCCACTCCAAAGCTAATGGAAGCCCCCGGTCATGGATTCACACCCATATTACCATGCTAGCATTTGCTAATTAGTCCTCAATGCCAAGTACAGCAGCAGCTAATGGGAATATAATTAGTTTTGCTTCCTGAATCAACATACTGGGCAAAATGGTGGGACAGAATAAAAAGTCAAGGGATCATAACCATGATACAACTTCTGGCATGACACCAAGTTGCTCATCTTGCACCATTTTTCCATCTCACTGTCTCTCATCATCACGATTTGATGTCACTCACTGGCCAATCAGTGGCCTCTGGGCGAGCGTCCCAGTGGAATCTGAAGGAGCAGCATGTTTGGAGGCATTGGTGCTGGAGGGAGCTCGCGGCTAAGTCACTGGATTTTCTAACCAACTGGTGGACGATTGTTGGACTCTCAAGAGGATTATTGGGGGCTCCGGAGGACCGCTGGACGTGTGATGAGAAACTGCTTTGTTTGTGGCTTTATCCCAAACTAATCTGGAGCTTCTGCCCATAAGCTCCTTGGGGTCCCTGATGTCTTCACCAGAAACACACGGAAATGTGCGCAGATGTGCTGCACTTTTTGGTTTTGGTTACAGCGTGGGCCCGTCTGCTGGAGTGGACCTTTTCTGGTTCAAATGTTTGTTGATGAGCAGAGACGTGGTGTTGACGTGATCTGTACGCTGCCTGTTGGTAGAGTTTGTTTCTGTGCTGTGGATTTCTTCAGGCCAATTCTTTGTAGTTCTGCTGATTTTTCGGTTTTCTTCTTCTGCACTTCCTCCCTGAACTCCAGCATCTCGTTGCTTCACCCTTTACACTAAGGGTGCCTCGCCTGGTTGTTATTATTAACCGCTCACTCCTGTGTCTCATCAAGTCCCTGTGCACATGGTTAAAAAAGGTAGACGTTACAGACGACCTTGGGCAGAGGCGTCTTGAAACACTGACATAAAAACCTTCAGTTGCTCCCTGGAACTGAACTCATTGATCACCACAAACACTCTTGAGTCCATCATGAATCAGTCACTTTAGAACGTGTTTTAACAGGAGGGGCGTCACAGCTACAGCATGCTACCTTGTCCTGTCTTGTTCACTGAATGACTAAGTCTCTGCGGGACATGTTCGTTGGCCAGTACGTCTTTCAGCCATGCAGGGAGGTGTGCAACAATGGTGGCGCACAAACAAAGGAGTACTGAAGGTGTTATTTACTCCCCCCCCCCCGATGTTTGTCCCCCATCAGTCCACGCATGGCTGAGTATTTAGGTCACAGAGCGGCAGACAAAGCAGACTCGGTCCTCGGCAACGTGGCCCGGCAGCCACCATCCTCTGAGACATGATCACAGAGTGGGCTGCTGGGATTGGGGGGGTACTCGCATCTGAAGAGTTACTTTGTGAATCATAAAGCTAATATTACATTGTTTCTTTATATTTATGGACTTTATTTCTGTTATATGCATCTTTGATTTTGTCTTTTTGTTTAACATGCAAAAACAGATGTGCAAGTAACAATCAGACGACGAATAAAGTCAGTAACAAGTAAGAGTTCACTTTGCCATGTGACAAATATTACACAAAATTCTGATAATAGCACCAAATTACTTCAAAGTAACTCTAGCTGGGAGTTCTACTGTAAACGGTGGGTGTTATGCTGCATTAGCTGGCCGTGCGTCTTGAGTTTTCAAAAGAAAAGACCAAGCTGTGAAGGGACTTAGCGGAACTGCTCCAACATGCAGGAACATGAGGAGGAGAACTCCACCTGGAGCCCCTCCTGCATACAACACTGCACCACTGTCAGAAACAGGGAGATTGAAGGCGACGCCCAGGTTTCATTTTTGTACAGCTATTGTTCTCGTGACTCCTACGCCTCGCTGTGTGTTCTGTAGCACAAGGAATATTGCACTGGAGTCCCTCCCAATGGTAGGAACGAGCAGAGGAAACAAAGAGCAGCGGCGTGTGCTAGCCTGCTCCTCTTTCGGCTGATCATTTTATTATTGCCTCTCAGCAACGAAGCGCTCATGCTGGACAGGGGAGCAGGAGAGCGGCCCACCGAGCTGTTTGCCTCCAGCTCTCGTTGCAGGCGGTCCCCTCCTGTCTGAACAGTTTGGCTGGCAGTTCCAATTACATCACAGTTTCTGCAGAAACAGCACATTTTTTTGGTCCCACTGTGCAGCAGCAGCGGGCAGAGATAAAACACTGCCGTGGAACACTCTCGAAAAAGCGTTGGTGACAGATGACATTACGAGCGCAGCGCAGGTGGATTTCATTCAGATCTTTCATAAGGGGAACTGCGCGGTGTCGTTGTCGGTTCACACGAAATAGAAAACTTTTGATTTCCATGCAGAATGACAGTCCAGGGATCCAACGCTGCTATCAGAGGAAGTCGGCTCTTAATGGCCTGAAGGATGAAGGCTTTCATGTGTGGCGGTCTGTCCCAGGACCTACTTCCTCTGTGGTTGCATGGATTCTATTAGCTAATGTGGCTAGTGAGGCCCGAAAGCAAGCTGCTTTTATCATTCACATCTGTCAGACAAGAAGTACTTCCACGTGTACCACTAAACACTGGATATCAGAGCGAGCTTGTACCACAGTATCAACCGAGGGGAGGAGGGTCATCGCTCACATTTTTGTGTGCGATTAGGGATTTCCTCAAGGAAACGTGCGGCTTATAATTCACTGTTACTACCGTTCATGAAAGGATTTCCCTGCAGCCAGAAGCATGAAGGTGCCGAAATGCAGTTAATAACTGTGTGACGGTGCACAGCTTGTAGCCATGGAGACAAAAAGCCGTATGGAGCAAGAGCTTCGTCTTTTTTGTTTTTTTAGGTCTTCACAACTCTATACTCGGTCTTCACAGAAGCTCAATAACAATTAGGCAGTGTTCACGCTTGTGGTGAGGCTCGCCGGTCCATTAAAAAACTGCACTTGGGTCCAAATTGCTTTGCATCTATTGCTATTTTTCATAGTGGAGCAAAGGATGTAAAACACAACACATGTTGAACAGCCATGATGTGCATCATAAAGTACGCAATGCATGTAGGATTGTTGCGGTGCATTAATTAACAGCCAAGGACTCACAGACCACCTATAAAAAGAGTAAAGGAGGTTTGTGCACAGCTTTTTTAATTCATGCTTCCTTCTCACTGTCATCAGACTTCATTAAAACAACCCCAGAGATCGTTGCCACAGAAACCCCCTTTCCCAAACAAGTGTAAACCGACCCTTTTACCAGCTTCCAAATCACTTCCTCCTCTTTCTTGAAAACAGCCCTAAATGTGTTATGACTCATCACGTACACAAGGGTGTTCACTGTTCCTTTAGCCAACAAAAATGCATGCACAGCTTGGGGTCTTTAACCCTTCTCTCTTTAAAGCCCTCAAAACAAATATTTGCTCTCCGACGATGAATCCCATCTTGAGTCGAACTCGCAGTGAGTCACGGCTCATCGGTCTTGTTTGTGGCTCTGTGCTACAGATATCAGCCTCTTCATGACAAGTCTGCAGTGAATTACACAATGACAGACTGAAGGTGGAATGATGTAAGACACGTCAATCGGAGACAAACCCCTGTTAACATGCAGCAGGATTGCAGCACTCTGATAAGGACACGTACAGTACGTGACTGAATATCTGCTCAATAAACAACCCTATATGTCGTTGCTCATGTATGAAATACAATTCTATTGTAAATGTATTTGTTGAGCTCTACATTTTAGTGTTACTGGACTGGTTCATACGAGCAGGAACCATTCTTTATTTATACGCCTTTTCTGCCTTTTTCTTTCACACTGCTCATTCCAGGCTCACAAATCTGTCTGAGAACTGACTCGACAAGGTCGACACTTCTTTATGCAGCTTTGTGAATAGACACTAAATGAAAGGTTCCTTTTTTCATTGTTTACACTGAGGAGCTTTAGAGCGTGGCACCCATCTAGCAAAGGCTGTCTGGACCAGCACCGACACTGATGGTGGCTAATAAGTGACAGACACAGAGAGGACATGTAAGATCTAGATCACAGAGCAGGCTGAATGAATGTGTTTGGTGGCAAGTTCAATAATCTAAAGCAGGACCAAATTCCAAGTGCTGTTCCTTGTCAGACAGCTTCCATTTCTGTTTGGCACCGAGGAAGAGTGGGTGTTGAATGCCATGTTGAAGTGGATGCACAGAGGAAATATTCTCAGAGGATGACAAATACTAATGCAGCTCCTAGATTGGAGAACAATCACAGCGTGTTACTTTCATCAGAACGTGTCCTACCGGGGAGGATGTTGTGGACAGGTGTGGCGATGTTTATGTCCTGCAGATGCTCTAAAGTTTCGGTGTGGAAGAGACGCAGAGTGGAGCCGGAGCTGAAGGCGATCCAGATGCCCACGCCAGCCACCACCATGTGGGACACCACCATGCCCTCCTCCTGGTGGGCTTCCAGCTGCCTCTGCATAAGAGAGAATTCACCACAAACTTTAATTTGAAAAATTAAGAGGAAAGACAGCGGGAGGAGGACATTACATCACAGGCAGGGTGCATTCTGCCTGCTGAGTTGGGCTGGCAGGTTTTAATACTTCATCTGGAGACTGATGAAACACATCAAATACTTTTCTTTTCCTATTTGAGTGACGTTGGCATCTGTCAAACTCCAACAATTCAGCTCGCACTCGCCCCACACAATGGTGGCATCACACTCAGTCAGGATTTCCAGCTGGATCTGAGACTTCCTGTGCTTTCCACAATAGGATTTTCTGTTGTGAAAAGCTGATTCTCAGGCGATAAAAGCTCGTTTCAGAAGGCTGCTATTTAGGGCAGAAGTGGGCAGTCCTCATCCTCGGGGGGCCGTAGCCCGACATGGTTTCACCGCACCTGACTGTAAACCCAGGTGAAAGTAGTTCTTGTTTCCAGAGACACATCTTAGATTGTCACACATTGACTATGTGTGAATACAACCAGATAAAAACACAAGTCAACCCACAGAGAGTCGGTCCCAGTGTGTTTAGGCTGCAGCAGCTGCGACACTGCTCGTGGTTGTTATGTCTGAGTGCTCTGATTACTGGATACAAAATGAACCCTCAAGAGACGACACTCTATCTCTGACATGTTGGGTCCAACTACATTGCAAGGATGTTTATCACAATGTGCTGAGTCATTGTTTAAGTACATTAAGCACATGTGACAGATTGGTTTCATCATTCTCTGACTACTAAAGAAGTTTAGTCAACTTGTTTTTAAACTTCAGATTCACTCAATTGGTCGTGTGACAAAAGTGATGTAAGATATATGTGCAAGATGTCATTTTCTGCACAAAGTGCATGCAGGACAATGGACAAAGCTGGGATTACATAAGTCCACCACACATTGCCCAACATGTAGGTGGATTTATATTTGGTGAGGGAGAGTCCATTCACAAGCACTCCTAAACATCTCATAAAGCGTGGTAATAAAAGAGCGAGTGATCTCCTGCATTTCTGTTTTCAGTCGCACTATTTCACAATTTATCGATCGCAAACTGAATAAAACTCTCTCTGTCTCTCTCTGTCTCTCACTCTCTCGAACCTACAGTCAGCACTCTGGACTAACTGTAAGTCCTCAGCGGGGTAATGAGAGCGAGACAGGCAGGTGGTCCGACATAATGAGCTTAATGAGCCTAAACAGATTATGAGTGAGTGCATGTCACAGGAACGTTACTATTCCTGGAGTCATGGCAGGTGCTTCCATTCCTCAAACCAGGCCAGCACACACACACACGCACACGCACACGCACACAACACAACACAACTCAACACATTCCCATATTCAAGGATATTAGATGAAAAAGGAGCAGAAAAAAAGGCACCTGAACTGGCTTGTTCCCACCCTTTCTCCCTCCCAGCCCCACTCTCCTCCTCAGCACTGAGATTGCCTCTTAGTAGTCGGTAATTTAAGTTTTTTTCCAGTCAGGAAATCAACAGAATCCACCTTCAAAAATGAAGAAAATTAAAGAAGTAAGATAATGTCAGCTAAGTGGTTAGATTCACACCATAGTATCGACACTAATGCGTGTGCTGCTCAGTCACAAATCTCTTTGTATCTCAACCCTTTTACTTCCCTGTTCACCCTGTGCTGATGTGCCATTTGTTATCTTCTATCGGCCGTTGAAACGTTGCTCCGTCCTTGGTTTAGTGAACCATGCACATTCCTTACTCACACTTCTGAAAATCTTACTGTGCTCCAAAGACTTTCATTCTACCTCAGTGAGCAACAGATAAGAGGAACCCTGATACTTTTCACAAGCGTGACAGAAAGACATGAAGCTGGATGACCACTTGGATGATTGAGTGTTTCACAGAGGAGGACTTTGGCTGGTACACAGACAGGAAGAGGGATGTTCACTCAGCCCTCAGGGTATTTTGACATTAATGATGTGGAGCGTGTCGGTAATTGTCAGGCCTCAGCTACGTACCTGCACACAGTGTGTGTGGGAGCTGATGATGAAGACTTGTCCCCCCGATGAAGCCCACAGGTGCTCCTCCACAGCCAGCATGGCTTTCACAGGGAGGACTCCCAGCTTCACTAACTTGGGCTTGTCGCAGTTCCACAAACCGTCTGAGAACATGAAGGCAACACCAACACTTTAGCACACAAACAACTTGAAACAATCATTTTACCATTTAAGCTATGAATGAGGGGAAAATGTCTACTGTAAGTCAATGGAGGCACTATTATCTGAGTGTTCCAATAACAAAGCATATGATCAAACACAATAAAACACAATCGGCGTGTCTGGAGCTTTACTGCTCCCATTACTTTTACTGCAACATAAACCCGTTGCATTGTTTTATGTAATGGTTTGAGGACAATTGTGTATCCTTGACACTAATAGTCAGTCTGTCTTTATAAATGTCGCCCGTGAAGGTCATCTGCGTTTATAACTCCACTAATGCTGGAAGAGTGGCCATTGATGGTTTCCACATCCTTCACTATGAATATAGATGGGCTGTGAAGCATTAGTCAGAGCCGAGCTGGAGCCCACTCGCACCTCCCACACACTCTGTTCTCCATGAGCCTGGGCACCTACAATGCCAGTGCTGCTGCAATCAAACAGCCCCCTTCAGTATCTTCAGAGATATCTACACGTTACACTTTCAAATCCGTTGTATTTATGGTTTAAAAAAACCAGCCTGAATACTGAGGAATAGGAGGAGATGTGTGTTTGACACAGACACAGACGGAAATGTGATTTATTTTGAGCACAAAACAGAAATGTGCAGACTGAGATCTAGGAAGGAATAAATGTCTTTTTTATTAGATTTCACATCTTGGAGGCTTGATGAGTTTACTGTTGTTATACAAGTGATTCACTTGGCTTGTTTTTTGTAAAGTCTATACTTGATGACCCTGTTACTGATACGTGCGTGCATACTCATACAAACAGAGGTATGTGCAGATGTGCATGCAGGCACATACGTTCCTTCTGATTGTGCACCCTGTGCTACGTTGCAAAGATTGATGAATGTGAGTTGATAAACGACAAAAATCAACCTCACAGTTTTTCGAGGTCCAGAGCTTCACGGGCCGAGAGTGGAATAAAAAGTACACTTCAGCCAGACATTCCCCTTTCCTAAACTAATCCAGGCCAGGAAGGGAGCGAGGCCTCACCAATAATGTTTGTTTAATGGAAGGCACAAAGGCGGCTATTGAAGGGGAGAGGTGCCACGCAGGGAGAGATGTTCTCTCAGAGGTGCAGTAATGACCGGGGAAGTAAAGGTAATCTTATATTAACGGACCGAGGTGGGATTAGCATTCCAGCAACACCCTGTGCGTATTATTGTAATAATCAGAGAGTGTAGGTGAGTGCTCCAGAAGAAAAGGAAATGGAAAAAGGAAGGCAGCAGCAGAAGAGATGAAATAAGACAGGGGGTGCCAACTTGCAGGCTTATGTAAGTCCTCTCTGCCCACATCTCCCACTTCAGAAACTGTAGCAGCACATCATGTCAGTGCCAGCTGCAAAAAGTGTGTGCATGAGCACGGGCGAGATGCAACTGGACAGCGAGGGCTGATTAACCCGACCCATCACTTGTCTCGTTTTTATACAGCAAACGACGACTCAGCGGCGAGGCGCGAACGATCCGGGACGGCTGCGCAGAGGAGAGACAGAGTTCATGTTCCGACTGCCTGACTGTGATGTGCGACCTTTGCCGAATCATTGCCTCCCTCTTTCTTCATCTCTCACACAGTCAGTCAAACAGGAAGCAGCCAGCGTGGCAGATCCAGGCTGACCGGCCGGCTTCACAAACATCGCATCCACAGCGAAGCTGGAGCCCCGTCCGCGGCGTCAGAGTGTCAGCGCTGAGGGCTTTAAAGACACAACAGTGCTGGCGTCTGTTCAGTTGTTGATATCCTGTCAGCATTCACTTCGAGGGTCTCCTTTGATCAGCTGACAGCCAAACATCAGAGAGTATCTCCCAGGCTCGCTGTTCCCAGGACAGTCAAACACGGGCCTACTTTAAATGCTAATAGAGTACAGACAGAGCCAATCGCTGCGACACAGGAGGAGAGCAGCGTGGCAACAAAAAGCCCAGGGAACAGTGTTCCCACTAATGCATGAAGGATGATTCATCATTTCAAGCACAAACTCTCAGTGACGGTGACAGAGATGCGGATGGGTGGAAATCATGCAAATCACACACACACGCGTGAGGAGAGCCGATGACAATATTCAGCACACAAGTGGTGATGAATGAAAAAGAGCAGCTCCAGCAGGGGTCTGCATCTTTTCTGACCCAAATAAAGCCGTTTATCCCACCTTCTCTCATATTACTTTGGTCTGGAGTTGCAAAACACCATTCAAAAGCCTCCAAAGTCAATATAATACAGCATCAACTCAGAAATACAGATAAACAGGGAGCCTGCA
>JAUESF010000048.1:3810468-3823016 GCA_032274765.1 Malacoctenus tetranemus
GAGCTCAAAACTGACCTCTATTAGACATTAATATTAAACAAGCATTTTACTATCTGGGTGCCTGTAATTGATGGAAGCCGCTGTGGAGCTGCTGTCTCTCTCTGTCCTGGGAGCTGTTTATACAGCTGGGATTAATCACATTAAGGGAAGCTGCTCCGTAGATGCCCACAAAGAAAGCAGTGTTCCTGCATGTACACCGTCCTCTCCAGGTTTCATTGTGATGCATTCTCGGAGCAGTGGGCGTGGCAGCAGTGTTGAGTGTCAGCTCACATATCTACTGATCTATCTCAGCTCTGTTGGCATCAACACATAAGACGTCCAACTCCTTGTCACATAAAACATTCGCTAACACTGTCAGAAGCTATGAGGTATTTGCAGCCATAACTGAATGTTAGCCCAACTTGATTTTGCACTTTTTTCCAGTTCTCCTGTTGGTGCGTCTCGTTTTTGTTTCCATTAGTGATTGACTTTTGCTTTTTAGGAGAACAGATGTTTTTTGCTGATTTCCTCAAAAAGTGCATCTCTGCTGCAGCGGAGAGCCCGCCAGTGAAAATACCAGCGAACAACAGATTATCGAACTCAGACAGGCTAAAATAATGTGTGTGCACATGTGTTCCTTATCAGCATGAGTCCCCCCCCCGTCCCAAAGCTGGTAGATGGAAGAGTCATTAGTGTGGCTTTGTCTTTCTTTACATGTTGAAAGGCTGATGCTTGCTTCGTGTATTACAGGAAGAAAAGCACAGTCGAACTGAGGTGCAGGTTGAGCTGCGTGCTGCTTTTAGATAACAGCTCTGCAAAGAGAAGTTATGCGTGTGTGCGTGTATGTGTGTGTGTGTGCATGGGGGGGGTTGGCTAAGAAGGGAGTTTTACGGTGGGTAAAAGGAGCAAAACGAAAACCACAATACAACCTAATTAACTTCCCGGCCGTCTGAAAACCTTTCAGATTCGGCTAATTTAGCAAACTTTCATAAAGTGCTCCGCGTCGGAGTCAATTCAAAACAAAACACGGGGAAGAAGGAGAAAAAAAAAAAAGTCTTTTTCTGGCAGCTCACTGATGTTCTGCTGAGAGACTCTTTTTGTTCCAGTGCACTTTATTAGAGCACAGACTCGAGCGGGCGGATCCATATAGAGCCCGTTAATTGGACAGATAGCACAGATATATCTCGCGATTTCGTCCGCCTTTCGCAGCCGCTCGCTGCCGGCAACACAATTCCGCGTCTTCGGTGGCATGTCGGACTCCTTTTGCTCGCGCTGAATATCAAAATGAAACAATGACTCGAACCAGATACTTACAGGGAGGCACAGGGAGGATGAGATACACAAAATATCGAGGCCATCTGTCATGCACTGTTACAACAGCATTTTCATCATTCTGTGTCACACGCATACAAAAAAATATCCACACTGTGATGTACACCTTTTTTTTTTCCGAGGAGGGGGGAAGAAACACATTTTCAACATGTCACTTGTGTCCCCGCGGTCGTACATTCTCAGTCTTTGATTCCTGAGCATGAGCTTTATATCCGCAGTAAAAAATACAGTGTCGTCCCTCATCAAAGGCCGTTATCGCCACGTTTTTTAGGGTTCTTTATATTCCTAAATAAATGTCTCTATACTTACAGTCCAGCAAAGATGTAAGTGGGTGTGTGTGCTGTCTGCTCGATAGCAATGTATATGTGCATGTGGCTAACATGTAAGAGTGTGTCCAAACAGGCTACATACAGTCACTGTTGAGTGAATCATGAGTTGTTGTCTTTTTTTTTTTTTTTCAACAAAGTGCAGTTGTATGCAAAAGTTCCTCCCGGCACGTTTCATGTGTTACAAGTGCTACGAAAGCCTCACTCACAACCTGCCCTCTGTGTCGGACAGTGCAGGCTGCAGTGGCTCAAGGCCAGAGTCACATGGTGGCAGTTCAGGGGAGGGGAGGAAGTTTGGGGAAAAAGTACAAGTGAAGTACATGTACAGGTCAAGCTAACTTTGCACTGCCAGGGGGAATCACTGCGACATGAAACGTTCATGTGACTCATGATTTCAGAGGGCAGAACCAAATCACCTCTGATGCCAGTGTTCCTGTATGAGCAGAGTCGATTCTACAGAATATTGCACATTAGGAGCAGCGAGTGTGGGATACTTGTTTGTCATATCTGAGGCTTATGTACTTATACAGTATTACATGTCACTTTTAAAGCCCCTGTTTTCACAGAGAACGCTTTGAATTAGCACGTACAGGTTGTGACTGAGGCTGAGGTGAAACATTGATAACCAGAACTTTGACCGTCCCAACCCTTTACCCAGGATTTTTATTTTGGTGATCAAACGAGCCAAAATACAAGTTCAAAGTGCATTGGAAGTTGAATAAATGCTCGTTTTTGACGTTTATATAATTTGGCCTCGACTTTTACATACAACTGCAACACCACAGTATTCAAGCTTCGTTTGAGATTGTGCAAACATTATTCCACAGTATCACGTCCTCTCTCTTTATTCTGGTCCATTCAACAGCTCACATAGTAAACAGGAATGTCTCTATAGTTATATGATAACTGCCAAGATTTCCTTCACTCCGCCACAGAGTGACGAAACACCGAGAGCTCAGAACAACAAAAAAACAGTTCATCGGGGAGGGGATTGTCGGAGGCCTCCAGCGTACGAGGCCGTGTCGTCCACGGAGCTCATAAAGGAGTCTCTTAAAATAGAGGTGTAAAACACTTTTGATTTAATGACTGAACGAGAAACATTCATTGCCCATGTATCCAACGGTTTATGCCAGCACATTGAGATGAGACGAACTTGTTCTGGAAGATAATTCACGTCGGTGGTGGCAGCTGCTTCTGAGAAGTTCGCGCTGCTTTCACTCGCTGTTTTTGTACTTTTGCGTGGAAACACTTGTCGCCAAAGAGGGGTTGATTACATTCTTGCAGCGTGTCCCCATCCATGAAACCAAAGGTTCTGCTGCTACCGATGCAGTCTTTTTTTTCTTTTTTTCACATTGCTGCAATTTGTGCAGAGGGACGTCCTTTCCTAAATGCCAGCGATCACATGACATTTAGATCTGCACGTTTTCTTTACAGTGCACTGGCAGCTACGAACCAGGAGCTATAAATACTGCTGTACTTTGAGCTACATTTTGTCTGCTGAGGATGAGGTATGATCTCACAGAGTGAGCGACACATATGTGATCTCTGCACTGTTGTACTCGTATCTGCCGCTCCACAGTTCCACGCTCGCGCTCCTGCGGACCGAGCCCCGCCTGTGGCCCCTCCTCTGCCACCTGTACCACAGAAAGGCCTCTTCGCTCGACGACCTCTCCAGGCTACTTCTGGTGTCATCGTCCTCCGGTCCAAACGTCTCCTGGGACGCGTCGATGCACTCGAGTGTCTCCACGATTATGTCCTGGGACTCCATGTGTGCCATTTCTACTGACTGGAGGTCTTGGAGACGGGGTGGTGACCGATCCCTGCTCGGGAGAGGAGACTCCGTGGCTGGACTCTGGGGTCCAACATCGATTTCCAGCGACGTATCGGGAGAAACTGAACTCGGAGGGGATACTGTGACCGTCACCTGTGGGAAGGGGACGTCACGTTTCTCTGAAGCTGCATCCTGAGGCATGTGGGCTAAGCGATACTCCATCGCCGGATCCAAGAGAGCCAACTCTGGCGATTGTGAGGGACCAAATTGGCTGGAGGAGGCGGGGTCAACGGTAGGCAAGGGTGAACTCTGATCATCTGATTGGTACATTGGCGGGTCTAAGTCCTCAGCATTGGACAAAGAGTCAATGCTGAGGTCAAAAGGCTCTGGCTCAGGGTCCATGAAGACGGAGTCAAGGTCGTCTTGATCAAGAGAGGTCAGCATGACTAAGTCAAAATGGACCAGATCAGCGTGATATATGGGGGCGGTGTCCAGTGGTTCAGGCAGTGGTGGCCACTCGGACTCTTGAGACTCTGGTTCTGTACTTGGCTGCGTTTCAGGTGAAGTGGAGGTGAATGTTGAGGCCGGGTTTACTTCCGGGGGAGGATCTGGAGGGTTGTCAGGAAAGGTGATGATGGGATCGGGACTCGTGTCGCTTCCTGCTGGACTCACAGGAGAATCGCTGTCGAAATACTCTGACACCACAATGGACGGGCAGACTATATCAGTCTGAGGGTTAGGTGGTGTAACAGTCACGAGCTCGGTCGGGGTTTCCTCAGAGACTGAGACTGGACTTTGGTTAATCGGGCTCGGCTGGCAGTCGGTGGGTGATTTCGATGGTTCTGAACCTTCGCTGGTTGGATCAGACGTCTGTTTCTCCTCTGATCCTGAACCTGATGCCGACACACTCTCGGGCTCTTGGGAAACTGGGTCTGACTTTTCCACAGGAACAGGATCTGCAGAGTCTGAATCTGACTGATCGCCGCTGTCGTCCTCCGGCGGAGACACAGTGAGGACAGGGACTGGAAACGGTAGCTGCATCTTATCTCTTTCAATTTGTTCGGAGTCTGGGGATTTCATGTCATCAGGGTGAGACGGTTCATCATGTGAATGGGATTCATTAGCCCGGGCCGTGTTTATCAGCTGCGGAGCAATTTCTTGCCCCATTGTTGATGAATCCTGAGAGCTCTCAACAGCTGTGTCTGCAGAAAGTGGCAATGTACTCTGAGAGGTGGCTGGCTCATTAGAGCCACTGTTGGATGCAGCCACGGGCGCGCGGCCGGGTGGCTCCGGTTCTGGTCGAGATTTTGGTTTTGGTTGAGTTTCCACTGTGAAGCGGACAACAGTGGGGTCGAATGGCTCTGACTGGGTGGCTTTAACGTTTCCAGGAAGTATTGGATCTAAAGAGAGTGGGATGGCACTCTCCACATACATTGACTGAGGACAGGCGAGGATACTGGGGTCCATGGAGAGCTGCTTGGGCAGACTGCGCCGACCACCTTTCTTCTCCTCCTCCTCGGGACAGTTGACGGCCGCATCCGCCGTGCTTTGCCTGACCAAGACTTTGCTCCTGGCCTGAGTGCCCACTGACACTTTTGCTACTGAGGGCTTCTTCTCTCTGGCGCCCCCTGTGCCTCGGTCTACCGTCGAGCTCCCAGGCTGCCCCGGCCCGAACGCTGCTCCTTCCCCCGCCCCCGACCTGGCTCCCGCTCCCGCGTCCGCCCCTCCACCTGAGCCCACTCCAGCGCCAGCTGCCATGCTCCCGGCTTGGGGAGACCACGTGTTGTAATGCTGCGTGAACGTGTTGAAGTTGCTGTTGAAAGCCCGCAGCTCTTTACAGAGGTCCCTCCGGAGCTCGGCCAGCTCCCGGCGCATGGCCGTGACTTCCTCCTTCCACTGCATGCTGATGGCTGCGGCCAACGTGGCCGACTCTTTGATGCTGGCCTGGATGGCTTTCGGCGACGGCCGCTCTGCAGTGCTAGACCTGGGGGACCTGAAGAGGCTTGGAGAGACAGGCGGTCCGGAGAGAGGTTTGGCCGTCGCCCCCATGGCGTCTTGGTGGAAAAGCCTGTCCCTTCGTATGGGGCAGCCTAGATCATCGTGAGTCAAAGGGGCCGTGTCTGCCAGATCCTCATTTATACTGGTCTGGTCGGGTAAACAAGAGTCTTCCTGCACATAATTTCTGTCTGGAAGACAAATGTAAATACGGTTCTGTAATAAGGCCACAGGTGTGAGCAGCTGGAGAGAATGTGCTTTTTATTGCCACAAAGCAGTAACATCAAGTCATGCACTGAATGCCATGAGTCAAAAAGAGATGAAAGCGGTAATCTCTTGCACGTAATGGCTAACCTTACGATTATTGTCCCAATTGGCATGTCTGCACAGCAAAGGTTCTCATGAGGACAGATCAGAGTGGCGTTTGAACCTGTGTAATTTCATGACAGTTGGAATCCTGTCCAACACTAAGAAGAAACTCCCATTTTGACTCATTTCCGTGAATGGTTTACACTGCCTTCTCCACCTCATTTTGTCGCATGCATTCTTCACATCTTTTCAATGCACAAAGCTGAAACAGCTCGCTTTCCAAACACATCACAGGGAAGAGACAATGTTTTATTTAATCGATGAGGTGTTTGCCAGGGCCCAGCATGCGCTTCTGCTTTTCAGCTGAGGCAAAGGAATGGGAACTTTGTGCAGTGAAAAGAGGCGAAGATGAGCAAAGCTTCGGGGACCTTTTTTTTTTTTTTGGGTTTGTTTTCCCTCATCAATCAGGAAGTACAGTATGAACCCTATTGAAAAATGTGAGGTCGGGTACGACCGTTTGAGTCACAGCACGACAAAAATCCATCACACACCAAAGTCTGCATCCTGAGAGTGCAAAGAGTTCACAGAGAAAGCAGTGTAAGCAAACATTTACGGCGATGAGGGATTGATCATCAAGCACATCTCCAGATGTCCACACCTCTAAGGCTCCCTAATAAAACTCCACCGTTTGTTCCTGTCTGGGGGTGGGAGGAGGCGGGATCCAGTCTGACTTCTCGTCCGGGGAACTTTTCTCTTCTTTTCTTCCCACACTTCTCCGTCTGTACGCGGGCCGTTATCCTTTCCTCTTTGAATCCAGCCTCGGTGGGAATTGTCGAAAAGCACCAGCAGCTCACAATTTATACTCAAGTTTCAGTGTCAGAAATAAATGCACGTGTCAGCTGAGTAGGTTTAGATTTATTGGAACACAGACGCATATTAGATATATATGACTAACCAGTGTGACAGTTCAGTTACCGGTGTCAGATTTTTCAGTATTTATTAGCCAGGTCCCGACACAAAATCTGCAACTGTGTAATAGCATCTCACTTGCGTTTTGAGGATGAAAAAGAAGTAGTTATGTGAAGTGAACAGTTTTCGAGCAAAGGAAAATCACATTTGTGACTTTTAAACTGAGTTGGCCAGCAGCGGTTTCAGACCCTGCACACGGTTATTGCACAATTTCCTTGCCCAGGTCGACATAAAGTCGCGTGCTCACTGTCACGTGGCAGCGTGAAGGAAGCCTCCCAGGACGCCGTGGAGGGGGGGGGGAGAAAAAGAAGCCGAGCCCCCCCCACCCCCCACCTGTTTCTGACCTGATTCGTATTTCAGACCATTTCCTCCGTTGTGAATTTTCAATAGGGTTCATAGCTTTACTCTCTGATGCATCCCGGGGATGAGCGGATGAAGCACTGTATCCAGAATACAGTAGGATGAACTGGCACAGCTCACAGGTGTACAGTAATCATACCCCCAGAACACATGGAATACATGGATACAAGAGTGACTCATGCAAAGATACGAAGCTGCCTCACAGCACAAGCACTTTGCACTACTTGTTGGTTTCGTTACTGTTACCAAACATCGACGGCGAGTGTAAGTTATTGCCACCACTCCGCCGACACTCGCGTCAACATAAATACAAACATTCAGGATGTGATGTATTGTATCCCGGCAACGGGCTTGGAGTCCGCTTACCTGTGGTGGACCTGATGGTGGAGGTGACGGTGGAGGCCAAGGGGGGGATGCACTCGTCGTCCTGGGAGTAGCCGGCCTGGATGGCTCGCAGGTAGCTGTGGCTGCGGGTCCTGAAGCAGCCGGGCAGGTCCAGCGCCTCCATGGCCTGGGACTCCATCTCCCCGAACACCGACTCGCACACCGACTCGAACTGGCCGTTTATTTCCGTCTCGCTCACCTGCGTGAGACACAAGTCGGTCATGAAGCCTGCAGCCAGTGATGAAATCACCCAGAGTTTTCTGTTGCGTGCAAGAAAAATAAACTCTGCACTCGCTTTAATATGTGGAGGAAAGGTCTCAGAGTCTTTGATGTTAACTCTTCACAAACAAATATCCTTGCTGAGTCGAAATCATCCGTGGGTTATCACTCGCGCTCTCATTTGGCAGAATCAAAAATCAAAGATAAACATCTTGTTTTATTGGGATGTGGAATTAGCGGGAGTTTAGCTAAGCTTTTAAGACTCCAAACAAATCGATACGCCTCGCTTTCAGAGAGGAGATGAATATCTCAACAACCCCTGCTGGACTCTGTTAATCTGTCCTTATAAACAATGTGAACCCAACTGTTATTTAAAAAAGTAAGGGGGGAGGGGGATAAAATTGAGCCTGAAAAACTGATAGTTTGAGTTTTGAAAGCATCACTGAGAAAAATGAGGGACGCAATGATGAAGAAACGAGGATAATTCGGCCCTTCAAGAGAAGATTTAGTCGAACTATTCCTGCTGTAAAATCATTACATTTGAACAGAGATCCATGAAGCACTCCTCAGTTCTTCCCACCGTCTTCAGTCTGAGTGGTGCTATTGAAAGCTGCACGGTAAGCTTTGCGGCCGCTGCCAAACTGAGAGGTCGCACACTCACCTGGCTCACTTGGCTAACGCAGCTGGCCTGGCTGAGGGTGCTGACAGCCCGCATGTAGCTCTGGTTCCTGGAGCGAAACTTGGGCGAGTTGTAGTTGGCGGAGGGGTCCAGGGCGATGCTCGGGTGCATGTCCCTGGTGGCTTGCAAGTGGTAGCTCTGACTGAACGGAGAGAGAGAGAGACATGGAGAGAGAGAGAAAGAGAGAGGCGGGCGGGGAGTGGGACGACGGCCGTGGCCATGGTTTCCTAAGCAAGTCAATTAGGTGTAATTCAACTGATAAACAGCGGCGGACACAGGTGTGACCCGGTGACGAAAATAATTACGCGTGATTAAACGCGGGCTTCCTGTGGGCGGCTTCGACTCGAGCAGGAGGCTGATTCTGACACCGTGGTGAAGAGTCTCCTTGCTTTGAATCCCTCACTGACAAAAACATCTCCTGGAGAGGCCACCTGATTCAATCAGGGGGCTGGAAACAAGTGCCGATGGGGAGCGTTGCATTCACAGTACCTATGTTCTACCAGTTTGCTGAGAATATCGTTGCCAGTGAAACTTTCCACCTGCAAACGTACAAAGAGGCTGCCTGCAGTTCGCTGTGGCCCTAGTGGGCGGGGCTTAGCGAGCAGGGACAGGGGCCCAGTCGTCAGTCCCGCCCTTCAGCCCGGCCTGGACTGGTTTCGTTAGGATTCAGCTGCCTCCTTTAAAAAAAACAGCACTTTGCTCTTTGCTGTGGAAATGTCCAATCAATGCTTGGAAATGTTGGAAATGCAAATCAGGAGCTAGTTAGTGAGCAAGCAGTCCTGAGGGGGGAAGAAAGGAGGGGGGGGGGCGGGTGTCAGCCAGGTCAATTAAATGTGCTACTCCAGCACCGCGAGAGCAAGCGCCTGGTTGGCTGACGGATGGACAGAAACATGCAGAGGGGAGAAGACATATTTCGGGAGAACTTGGAGACTCTCGAGTCGCTCTGGGAACAAGGCGGAGAGGGTCGCTCCTCTCTGCAGGACCCATTTGGACTGACAGGTGCGGCTGAGTGAGCAGTTTCGGAGGGGGGGGCTTTTTATAGCGATAAGCGAGAGCGGTTCGGCAAAAAGGAAAATGGCAGTGTGATTAAAAGTCCTCCCCAATCTGTCTCCCGATGCTGTGGCGAGACCGTATTTGCAAAGTAATACGCGCCCCAAAGACATCCGGGAGCGGAGGCGGCCATAAATTAGGAATTTAAGGTGTGAAGGAGCTGTGATCACAAATAAAGTGGTCTATCTTTCATTCCCGGCTCGCCATGTAACCCCGCCTCACTGATGTCATTCATAGGGGTGAATTGGCTCATATGATTGTGTTTAACATTGCCTCCTGCCTTGGCAGCATGAGCGGCTTGCCCCAGGTGACCTCCCATTGACTGGTCTTGAGTGTTTGCTCTGCGAGGCGTCCATATTGAGGATGTCAGCAGGGCGGCGAGCCAGCTGGCTTCCACATCCGACCACTGCAACATGGCAGCAACAGAGTGGGGGGGGCGGCGGGGGAGGGAGGGAGGGAGAGAGGGAGGGAGGGTGACATGGAGGCTGTATTCACCTTAAGTCTGCAGCAAAATTGGTGATGTAGTTACGCATGTCACTGTTGATTTTATCCAGGCGGTAAGAGCTGTGGGGCAGAGAAGAAAACACCGTTACTGGGTCCTGGCGGGCTCGGATGGAGGTGACGTCACGAGGAGGGGGGAGGGGCCAATGGAAAGAGAGAGAGAGACCGCTGGATGGAATCGGTTGAATGTTTGCTTGGGAGACTTTCACCAAGGTGCTGCAAACATTAGGGTGATACAATATGACCAACATGGCCTTTCTGTGATGAGACAAGGAGCTGGGGAGGATGTTGCGTTCAGATGTTTGCTGGCAGGGAAGCGAACTGCCGGTCCTCTGAATGAGACGTGCACACTCACACTCACACACACACACGCACACACACTGAAGTGACGTAATGTAGTGTTTCATGAGCTGCGTCACACAGTCAGTGCACACAACCACCAGTGACCAAAACACGACGCTCGATGATGAAACAGAAACACTACATCGTCATCCATACACTGTTTTTGACGTGTGTCGAGTTAGATCAGCGAAATTGAGCTAAATTAGAATTTGTACATATATATAGAAATGCCATCCGTCTTTTGCAAGGCAAAGCTTTAAGCTGACAAGATCAGAGCGGAGTGCACAGGCTCAGGCCTAAAACCGTGGCTGACTTCACCCGCGCCCGTCTGCCTGTAGAGATGTCTATTATCAACAGCTGAGCAAAGGGAGGCTGTTTTGAGAATGTGTCGGCCCCCCTTTATCAGATCACGCCACGGCAAATCTCCTCTAATGTTTCTGATTGGTGCTAATGCACTTCCACTGTCGGCCAGTATCAAGGCGAGGGGCGGAGGGAAATTTTGCCTTTCCTGCCTGACAGCCAGAGGGACAAAGCTAAGAAACATACTCCAATGACGGCAGGACCGTGTCCTGTGCGAGGAGCTGCTGCAGCCTACATCAGTGTTCCCCGCGTCTCCTTTCCGTGGAAAGCAGCGAAACATCAAGTAGAAAAAACACATGAGCTTCACTCATGTTTGAAAGTCACCGTAAGGGCTTGAAAACAAAGATGTGCTGTCTGATCAGATTAAAGGTGGCATGAGCAGAAGAATCGAATGTTCTCGGTTTGTCAGCGAATTGCAGCAAATTATAAAAAAAGCAAAAAATCACAATGAATCTTGATCTCAATGTGACCGAAGTTTGAGTTTGTAAATGTGGGAAATTCCATTTCCAAACCATTGAATTCCCACCATTCATATTCTCTCTCTGTCTCTTCACTTTGCTCGGGCCGCGGCAGCTCTGCACAATCACCTCGTTTTTGCCATCGTGGTTTGTTTTACTCGGGATAATTGAGGCCCGAGCGAGAAGCCCCGCGAGCCGAGAGGCGGCCCAGCTATGCGCGGCACGTCCCACGCAGCCGCACAATCAATGGGTTGGAATCCCGCTCTGACCTTGAGTTCTGGGGGAGGAAACGCTCTTTCACAATGCTATCTAAATGAGTAATTACATTATGTTGAAACAGGAATTATCAAGCGCTTCGCCAGTGTTAACTCTGAATAATTACAGCAACTCAAAAAGCTAATCAGGATTTTGGGGCGGGGGTGGGGGGGGGGTGGGGTGTTGGTGCGCTATGGTGCAGTGGTGATACCTAGGCCTGATAATTGGCTCGTGTGATTGGACACTGGGTCAAAGTCATCCAAAAGAAGCGCGCGTTTAATGGACGTCGTTCTTCTGTGCACGTGTGTGAATGCGTTTCGCCGTTATCAAATGTGACGGATCATTTATGATCGGCTCATTATGCTAATGACGAACAGGGAAAATTTGCTCCATGTTATCCAGTTTGTCATCATTAACACATCCTTCAAACGTCTCTGGCACGTTTGACCGCGGCACCAAGAAAAAACAAAACGCCGATCGGTATCCGGTCCATCACGGCTGTCGGCGCCGCCACCTACGACGGCGCGCGGGAGTCAAGGTGTGGGGCGAGGCCAGGTAAGTGATCATTAATTGAAACAATCAGCGGCGTCCAACTTCACTGGAGGAGGGGGGGGGGGTTCGGCGGGCCCCGCGACTGTGATGCATTCTTCATTGGGAGCGGCGAACAAAGAGGCGACCCTGTCACCGTGCGAGAGTGATGGAGAGCTTGAAGGAGAGGGAGCGATGGAAGGAGGTGACACGGCGTGACAGCCTGTTCTCACTTTAACGCGATTTGCTTCAGGGAGCCGCCGCTGTCAAATATGTGTTTGGCCGATCTGAACGCCGCCCCCCTCCACCCCCCCCCCACCACCCACCACCCTCGAGGGACGTCAAATTGCGGCAACAACGGGGGAAAATCCACCACATGCCATCGCCACCTCGAACTCAACATAATTCGATCGCAATGTGCCCAATGTGTGGACTGAGGACTGATTGATGGACCAACAGCAATAAAGGAAACATAAGTGGCCACGCTTCTGAAAAGCACTACACGAGCAGGTCAGTCAAGTTGTAAAGCTTGTTTTGAAGTCAATCCATTTGAAAGGAAAAAGGAAACTGAAGCAGAAACAAAGAGCTGAAAGTGAAACTATAAGGATAAATGAGCAACAATGGAACAAAAAAACCAACAAAACCAAAGTTCAAAGTGAAGTAAAATGCAGTCAAGCAAAAAAAGAGGGATCCAGACAGATGCAGGGAACACCTCAGCACCTCAGCCAGGG
>JAUESF010000048.1:3864583-3876196 GCA_032274765.1 Malacoctenus tetranemus
GTTCTAATCATTGTTCGTAAGTCTGTGTCCTCACAGCACTGAGGTTTGACACACAGCAGTTTTAAACCAATTCACACCCACACACACACACACACACACACACACACACACACACACACACACACACACAGCAGAGCTAGTCTCCCTGTGGAGACTCACGGGACACGATGCTCCCATGCTCGATTCTCCCTGTGGCTCGGAGGCCCCACGCAACGTGGAGCAACAGTGTGGAGGCGCCTCGGGAGCTCCCTCATGCCCAACATACACGTTTTGTGTGAACACACACACGCGTACACGCACGCACACACACACACACACACACGCTCTGTGTCCTTCCCCGGGGCCTCCCCTCCATTCCCCGCCCGTCTCGACGGGAAGGTCACAGGAACACAGTTATCATGGTCGATTTGATTACGTCTTAATCCAATCAGGCGAAGCCGAGAGAGCTCCATTGATTTTTGAGACACAGAATAATGCTTATTGGGCTTGGAGGTACATGGCTGAGTCCTGGACAAGGTTAAGTCCACAGGGAAATATCATATCTGTCACTTAGCATGTCAGTGGTTTATTCCAACATTTACTCTTCAGCGCGAGACCGTGCGAGCAAAGCTGCTGTGGGTGAAATCACAGGGATGAAAAACCCCCAACGACGTGGTCGAAACACATCTGTGCAGTCCAACATGTAATCCATGCAGGGGGGAAGACTCGGGGGTGAAAATGCGAGGAAGCGCATGGGATGGGGGGGCGGGGTCAAACGCATGAGAGGAGCGTTTGATTCTGTGGCTGGAGAGCCAAAAGCGCGGTGAGCATGGTGTGCACGCAAAGACGCACGGAGGCATGAGTGTGCGTACAGTAGAGACAATGACACGTGAAGCAGAGCATCAGCGGTTAGTCAGCGCTCCGGGAGACGTGCCCTTCAGCCTTCATGCTGTCAATCACGTCAGAGAGCGTACGTGCAAGAAAAAAAGAAAAAAAAAGACGGGCTGCCTCCTGGAACGCCAGCGTGTTTACCGATCCCGTCCCACACGCGTGATCGTTTGCACGCCGGGCGCTTGAAAAGCAGGAGGCCGCGGGTCTTTTGCCAAACGCGACGCATTCTCCTTCGAAACGAGGCCCCGCGATGGTTTTTAGAAGCGTCGCCCCCTCTCAGCTTTCCCGCCCTCCCGCGATGGCAAGCAGCAAGCCGAGAGATGACGGTGGCGAGAGAGCGTTCCGGGGGACGGCGAGGCCCACTCACCTTCTGGTTCACCACACAGTGTGCACTGTGATTCTAAACAAGGACCAAAGAGAGACAACAAGGGATTAATAGAGGCAACACATATGTGACCGTCTGTGTTTGAGCATGTGTGTGTGTGTGGGGGGGACAAACATAAGAGATGCCGCCTCTGTATGGTGAAAATGGTAAGTCAAGGTTTAGCATCGAGCTCACGTTCTGTAGGAAAGGAATGAGAACAACAAGAAAGAGAGGGAGAGAGAGAGAGAGAAAGAGAGAGATTTTCGAGGTCCTAATGTCCTTGTACTGTGGTACCCATGTGCAACATAATACAAAGCCAGCCACCATGCATAATATGACCATCAGCCACATGCGGCTGCATAAAAAGACAAAATGATGCAGAGACAGGCGTCAAAGGGAGGAGGAGGAAAGGAAAAAAACAACCCACAAATGAGAAATCATATTGCTTCGATTCATCACTGTCATGTGCCATAGATGCAAAGTGCCAGAATCTGTGCACACGCCAAACCTGCGTCTGAGTTACATTTCAAATTAAAGGCAAAAAAATACCCAACAAAAAAAAAGATGGATATATTCAATAAATGACACTACGTATCCATCATTTTTATCGTTCACTGTAAGTAATGGTTCTTTGGTTCAGTGGTTTCCAACCTGCAGGCTGGGACCCCCTTGTACGGGGGTGGGGGTGGGGGGGGGCAGGGAGAGAGGAACTTAGATCCTGAGGGGGTCCTGAGGCTTTCAAAGAAAAACAGACACACTTTCTAGATTCTAACACAGAACCGCAAAGCTGTCCTGTGCTTTTATTTTGAAGGTTCCTGATTTTGTATGCTGGTGTGTGTCTGTGTTTCCACCAGTGAAAAAACTGGAAACCGCTGCTTCAGATGAAATGTATGCCGGGGTTCACATGCACGTGGAAGCATGTATAAATTATCGGGTACAATTTTTTCCCCCTCTCTAATCAGTTATTCCCGCGCGGGCATGACGGCAAACTCATAGACTAAGATGCAAAATCTCCAAATCAATACGCGGGCATTACTGTTAATGAAGTTTCAGTCTTTCCCAGGAGCCAAGAGCGTGTAGGCAGCCTCCGAGGAAGGTGCCGCCAAGAATATCTTAAACAAACAACATTATGAAATGAGTTTGTTTAGCAGAGAAAGACAGTGGGCATAATGAGCAGGATGGTGGTGGGAAATAGGGGGAGGGGGGGGGTTGTCCTCGGGCCTTGCGGCTCCACAGACGGCCCCCAAAAAACAGCTGTGATGTGCCAGTGTCGGTCTCTCTCCTCCCTGACGTTAGCCGTGGCCAAAAGAGGACATGTTGTGCTTTTTCCTTCTTTTTTTTTTGATTCTTTCCTTCTTTTTTTTCCCTCAGCTTTCCTTCATCTACTCCTAATTAGGTTTTAATTAAGCCAGCAGCAACTCTGGACAGAAGAGCAGCTATTTCTCCAGTTAGCTTTCAAACCACCCCTCCCACCACCCAAACCCACGGAGGCCAGACCTCCACCAAGACGGCGCAGCTCCCTCCCCCCTCCCTCCCGTCTCCCCGGGTGACCTCGCGTCCGGGCAGAGTGCGGCGGAGGACAGGTGGCGTCGGGCAGCGGATGAATGAAAGTCCTCTATTAATAGGCCGGTCGTCTCTGTCGTTCCGGCCAGGGTTGTAAAGTGTCGCAGCTCTGCCGCCATCTCGTCATAAAGAAGACCCGGCTGCCGGTTGAGGAACCACCCGATGGCAGGCAGCAATGCTGTCACATACAGGAGGCTGAGCTGAGCTGGAGGACGGGGAAATATACACCACTCTGGTTCATATATGCACTCTGCTACTGAATCCTTCTCCCCACGGGGACTTGGTGTGATAATGTATCTCTCCTGAACAGCAACTCGAGCGTTTTTCTTGAAAAGACGGTCCAGAAACCATCAAACATCACAGATTTACACAAACAGCCATTGGTGAGCCGCACACTCAGACATCAAATAAGGCTTCATCACCTCAAGGTGTATTCTGCTGAATTCAAGTCAACTGAACTGCTGTTCAGGTGTTACTTGACTAATTTGCAGCGAGCTGTTTTATGCTTGAAATAAGCTCCGCCCCCCAAAAATCTGCTGATTTAACAAGTGAGGATATTGCTTTTGCAATTAGACAAACAGATCTTCAAATAAGCAGGGAAAGTTGTGCCTTTCAGGTGACCATGTCTTATTCTCAGTGTGATAGGATAGTTTGGACTTGAACCTGATCTACTCTGTAATCAGAGTCTGGGAAAAAAGCAGCAGATTCCCTTCGTTCAATCTCCCATCGTGGTTCACACGCGTGCCTCCGTGTCGGCCCCTCAGGCAGTGAATATTGAATATCTGAGGCCCCTCGCAACCGTCGAAACCTGCTCGTCCCTGGTGTGGATCAAGGAGCCTCGCCCTGTAACCCGGTCAGATTGGAACGCGTCCTTGCACCACACAGCATTGAGGGGGGGATCTAAAGCATAATTGCGCTGAAATGCCTCCGGCTGTTCCTGTCATTGCATTATTGAGTCAGTATTTTGGGCAGGTGGCTGTTGGTGTCTGTGGGACTGAAGCACTCACAGTCGGCCCACCGGTGCACTGTCGGACCGCCGCCGCCGCGGCGGCCTGGAGAGGATTTACAGGTTTAATTAGGCTTTTTTACTTCTCGCTCCCCACAGTATAATTCCACAGAGTCAAAGCAATTGGCTCTATTAGTTTGTCCTGCCTGTTTGAATTTAAAGTGCTCTCAAATTTTCTCCCAGTGTGGAGTCCATATTGATCCCAGTCAGGCAGTTCCTACAGTATGGGATCTCCTCTCGGGCTCCATCCTCCCTACGCTTTTTTTCCCCCCCTTCGATTGGAGGTGTAAAGCGGCTGTCGGCCTCCAGCCGTCAAGCCAAATCCATTATGCTTGAAGAAGATTTCAGTGGAGAAAGGATCTATTGGAATCAAACAGGGCCGGAAAAAAACCCACCAGGCTCTCTCATTTGACAAAGACAAGAGTGTCTTTGCAGTATGAATACATAGTGGCGGGGGGCAAACAGGGATGAACTTTTCTGACTGGCAGACACCCACAGAAGGAATTCAAAACTCCTTATCAGCGAATGATGGGAACAATCCTATAAAAAAGGGAGGCAACACATGCAAATTTGCTGACAGTCAAAATACAACTCGAAAAAACATGCGAGTCTCCCTGAAAATGTCTTGCTTTGGCAACAATCCTGACAGCGTGACACCTGATTTTGTTCAAACGCAGAACGTGTTGAATTTTTGAGTGAAATGGTTTAAAACTCACTTGGTTTGAAGCACTTGCTCAAAGTTTTCCTCGTTGAGCCTCACACACAAACTTCTGTGCCCGATACTGCAAGTGGCCTACGATGAAACACTTGTCATAACTGTGCTAAATACTCACAAACCAAACAGTCATCTGGACCAAAACACCTGTCCACCAGCCTCGTTTGATAGTCAATCACTTGCTCAAAGTGATTTATCATCTGTATTTCGCTCCCTTAGAATCTAAATAAAGCTTTCCACTGTGCACAAGCAGCAAGTACTTTAAAGGAGGAAAAAATGAGCAGGGAAACAGGAAGGGAGGGAACAAAGTAACAGGATTCACACGAGGCCAAGGACAGAGGACCCCCTCAGTCACCCAACACTCTCTCTGCTGCATAAATTGGACGACAAACATTCCAGTCTGTCGACCTCAGCTGGCAAGCCGGGTTCTCACCACTTGTTGGTTGTGAGTAAACTAACAGAGGTCGTCTGGGGGGTGGGAGTGGGGGGTCTCTGGTGTCCACCCTGTATCAGTCAATCTCCAAACACAACACACACCGAGAAGCAGGTCCTCCGCCTTGATCTCATAATGTATTCATCCATAATTAAAGCCCTCATTTCCATATCAGCGCCGCCTGCTCACACCCTTCCCCAGTGGCTGGTCGCTCCTTTACCTCCTCTCACTCCCTCGCCCGCTCTCCCTCTCTTCCCCCGTCATATGATGTGCGAGTGAGGCAGGTGCTAATTAGCTGGCGCTACCGCTGCTGCTTGTTTCTTCTTCTTCTCCTTTGCTGTTCACAAGAATGCGACGTCTCCGAGAGGAACCCGCGAGGTTATATAAAGCGAGGGCACGAAAACCAGTGCGGCACGACACCACAGGTGTGAGTGGGGGAGGGGGGAGGGAGGAGGGGGAGGCGGGGGGGGTCTGAAAACTTTTTCCAGAGAGTTGGAGTGTGTGACCGATGACTCGGGACTCACTGGGAGGAACAGCCTCTAAAGCTCTGTTTGTTTGCTCAGAGTTGGGCCGCACACAGATTGTGAGACAAAAGCCAAATAAAGCCTTGTTTAGAGGGGGGAGAGTCAATAGGCGGTCAATAAAGGGAAGTACACAGTAATGTAGCGCTCACGCGGCCGCGCACCGACACATGAACCGGCGCTGAAACACACAATCTCCATCGCGCAAACATCACATCTCAGCCTCCTCCCTCATCGATGTGGACGGCGACCCCCTTTCAGTTTACCCACGTCCTGACTGGCACAATCCGTCTTCGGCCAGACCCCCCCCCCTTGCGAGCACGCCCCCCTGCCCCCCCCTCCGGAGCTGATCGAGCACTTCTCGGAGGAGACGCTGTGCTGAGTGCAAGGATGGAGGGGAACTCATCAGCCTGCCAGCATAAGCCCTGCCTGCCTCTTGAGGGGCTAATTACAGCCCACTGTCACCGGTGTTCGCGCAGTATATGCTGCAGACGCACGGAATATGGGCTGCACTCGAACGAGCTCGGCCGTGAATACGAATGTAGACATTGCGGATATACTTTACAGAGTCAATATTTGCAAATTGGGGTGTGTGTGTGTGTGTGGGGGGGCTGCGGCAAGCGTTCAAGGAGTCAATTGACAGGACGAGAATTGCTCTTTTTTTTCAGCTTACTGTTACGTTTGAGGATTTGTTTATTCATCACTTCATCTCCTCCATCCAGGAGCAAACATCACCAGTCCAACTCAAGGCTCACAATCACATACACGTCGTGATCACATTTGCCAACAACTTAGCATCACTGCAACCACACGTTCTACGTGTCCACAGGAAAACACATGCACTCTAAAATTTCTCTGGCTTTACCTTTCTCTCTTCTACAACATTTACTTATTGTCAGGATTTAGTTGCAATATAACATCACATTAGTAGTAACGTGGAAATTCCTGTTAAACGTGAATGACATAAGCATCAAAGGTTCAGACTGCTTGTCGAGGCAGACTTTATTTTACCGCAGGGCACCAGTGTAGTTTAAAATTAGAATCAGTGTAATAAAAGCTCCGTAAAAGCAGTAAAATGCACATTAGAGACAGTTTTAAAAATGTACAAATATCATTTTGTGAGGCCGTCCGGATATCAGACGCTCCATAATGTGCGATGACGGGGAGTCAATCGACAGAAAGGCTCTCCCTCCTTAGCAGAGACGCCAGCAGGCATGTGACACCTGAAAGTCAGTGTTTGAAGTACAGGTGTTTGCAGACGGAGATGTGCCGAGAACACCGAGGAGACGGCTTCACCGGGGTGCGAGCTCGCAAACAAGGTGCGTCAGCGAGAAATGGCTTCGAAGGAGAAACGGCTTTTAGTGGTGCAGCGACGAAGGGGAGGTTCGGAGTGACGCCAGCACGCAGGTCCAAGGCACTGTCATTCAGCAGCAAGTTAAAAGCCATCGCATGTCAACATCCCCCCCCCCCCCCGTCCCCCGTCTTCTTTGGACATGTGTGCGTTTGCGTGGCTGCAACGCGGTCACAGGTCCTCAGGGAGACGACACGTTATTGAGTGGAAAAGGGAGCCGTGCTTCGTCCTCCAGCTTCATCCTGGGACGAGCCTTTAACGCTGCTCCTGAAAGTTTAACCGTTTGTTTTCCTGTTCCTGAGTGTGTGCTTATTTTGAAATACTTTATTTAGATCTCTTTTAGCGTTTATTCATTAAAATTTCAAAACGACACGAGTTGAATGATTTATATCTGCTGCACTTTACCTGAAAGCGTGTGTACGATTGGTAAATCTATGTGTTCTCCTGCCTCTGTGTGCGTGTGCGTGTTTGTGTGTGTTTGTGTGTGTGTGTGGAAGTGCAAGCATGCAAACTGTAAACCGCTGTAGTTTGAGGGGGGTGGACATGCTGCGTTCACCCAGTGGGTGTTCGCACAGTCACTCATTCAACACCTGTACGGTGAAGCAACGCTGGTGCTCAATGACGGAGGATGTTGTGAACAGGAGGAGTGCAGAAAGTGGAGAAAGTACAGCAGCCCATCAGCCACAGGAGCCCTGGATCAGATTTATAAGCAGTTCCTCTCGACTCCCAGAAGGCCAGCGGGGGGAGTCAAAAAGAGGAAAGGGATAAATATTTCAGGGCTGAGGAGAGGACTGAAGTGTAAAGGTGAGGGTATATGTTTGAATTATTTGCCACCTGTAAACTGTGCCAGACTGAGGATGATGGAGGGATGCCCGTAAACGAGAAGGACAAGGTGCGGTTGGGCAGATGTGAGGTGATGGAGGGCCAAAAAGAGAGGAGGAGAGGTGTGTGGACGGGACGCAGGCTGGCAGCGGGGAGGATATTGATGGCCTCCTTCACGCCCCGGCAGCCCCCCTCCCCCCTCCCCCCTTCCTGTCTTAGCGGAGCATCTATTCAAGCAACGGCCGGCCCTCATAGATGGCCCGTATTGACATGTGCTGATAGAGCGAGGGCGTCGCCATCAATGACACGTCCCTCGCTTCCCTTTCCCCCTCGCATCGGCACGTTGTCCGATCCCATCACACTCATCGCCGCCGGGGGTCAGCTTGGATCTGAACTCAAAAAGATCCTGTGAGGGGGGGGGCAGCTTCTAATGATCGGTGCTGCGATTGTGTTTCTATTGACGCTTTAATACACGTGTGACTTAGGGGCGGATACGATTAGCCACCGGCGTAAATTTATGAGGATTATACGCTGACGTTGGGGGACAGAAAGTTCACGTGGTGCCTGGTGTTTGTCACCTGCTAATCGGTGTCATGGAGGGGACGATCGGCGTTGTTGGGTGGTGGACGTATTAATCCATAAATCTGAGTGGAGTCTGAGGAAAGCTGCGCTGACTGGGGGTGCATACGTGTCACACATATGGAGCAGAACACAGACGGAGGACGGACGGCGTTCATTAGAACCGAGTCAAAACATCCTCACACAGATTTCACATTCAAATGTACGACTGACGCTTCTGTTCTCGATCAAGCTGACGTTTTTAATGACTGCTCGGCTGTTTGAATGCCCCCCCTCTAACAAAAAAAAAGAGGCCTCTCAATGTGACTGAATTAGGGCGGCCTCACTGTTTGTTCATGTGATCCAGTGAGTCATCACCATCAAACCCTGCGAACATAAAGCGGCTTCTCCTCCACGGAGCCCGCTTCCGCAGCGAAATCATTAAGACCGCGTCCAAAACGTAATGAGTCAAACGTGGAGAATCGGCGGCGACGCCTCATCGCTGTTATTTTAATGAATCAATAAATGTAATTATTGCCGAGCGGCACCGCGGCTCATCACCCCCCCCTCCCCAAAACACATGTAAAGACACGGAGCTCAGTAACAGCCGGCCAACGAGTGGGAGAGGGAAAAAAAAGAGACTCAGTCTAAGCTTGAAAGTAATCAGCAAGGTCAGTGACAGTGGCACTGAGGCGACTGTCTATTATTCTTATTCCTTCAGACATTTCAGCCGCCCGGATGCAAAGCAAACAAGACACGGGGAGAGGACAGAGTGGGAGATGAGGGGTTGGGGGCAGAGGGGGTGTATAAGGTGGGGGTGGGGGTGGGGGGTTGTTCTGTGCACATGAGCTTCGCAGCAGCCACAATTTCAGCCGTTCATTTCTGATGTAGTTTCCCTTGTTTCAGTAATTTTCAATTACGGAACAAGACAGAGTCGAACAAATCGCCCCCGTTTTCAAACCAGTAAATGAAATTTGATGGGAGTAATTTGGTTTGGATTGGAAAAGCCACCTCTCCGCACACAGTCCGATTTGTCATCTTGTTTCCAGAAAAAACAATCCCGAGCAAACACTCGAGAAAATTTGCTCATTAGAATGCATGTTTTTTTTTTCCTTTCTCCAGAGCATATTTGCCCTGTGTAATTGAGTACGACAAAAACCAGTGAAACCTTCACTGGTAGTGGAGAGGTGACTGCTCTGATACAGGTGCAGTGGTGGGCCTCGTGGTCCAGCAAGCAACCTGGAGAGACTTGTCCACTGGCGAAGCACAACTGAAGAAGCACTAAATTCAGTTAATAACAGGGAAAAAGATCTGAAATGTGTGCGGACTGAACCGAGTCCCTCCAATCCAAAAAGAGGACAACGTCTCTCCAACCCTTCCTACGTTTTGCTCCTGTCCCATGGAAGGCTGAAGGACACTGAACAGAACAGAGTCAGCTCTTATCGCTTATGCGCCCAACTTTTTTTTATGTGCACAGGGAACAATGTGCCGTTTCTCTTTTTAAAGAAAAGTTCCTGAGTCTCGAACTGATGTGATGACATTGCAAAGATGACGGAGAAGATGTGTTGACTCGCGAAAAAATGAAACCGCGACTCAGGCTTTCTTTCAATTAGCTGCGGCAGTCTTGAGACCGCATGATGCACTTATCGGGGTGTAAATACAGAGTAACCAGTGGGGCTGGTGTGTGCGTGCGTGCACGTGTGTTCGTGTGTGTGGGCGAGCACTGGCATATATGTCCGACTGTGTGCCGTCTCATAAGCAATGGCACAGTGTCGCCACGCTCATCAATCTATTGGCTCTCCCTAAGGATGATGTCATTGGCACCGAGCCTGGCTGGTGGCCCCTCTGGACGGAAAGGGACCAACTCTCATTATCTCCCGTCCAGATTTATCGCGCCGCCGTGCTCATATTTTACTCTGAGGGACGCGGAGGGGGGGGGGAGCAGAGGGAGCGAGGGGGAAAGCGAAGGATGGAGATGGAGAGATGGCGAGCGCTGGAGTGACTGAGAGCACTCGCTGATAAATCACAGAGTCCGACTATTCGCTCTTTAAAGAAAACTCTTCTGGCTATCAGCGCTCTCAGCGGCATCAGATAGAGGAGCGCGTGCGCGGCCGGCGCGGCCGCGTGCGAGTCCTCTCTCACGCCTTCTGCTGTCACTACAAACACAAACGGTCCACTTGATTTTTGTCTTTCTTGTTGTTTATGTCTCCCTTTTCTCACACACAGCCAACAGAGGTCACCACTCGTACGACGGCGTGATGAGTCATCCCGGTGAGTAAACAAAGAAGAAAAGAAAAGGAAAAAAAAGCGACGAAGCCCAACAACCGCTCTCTCCTTTCAGAAATCTCACTAATTCTCACCAAAAAAATAAGGAAAAGCAATCAAACCATGTTTCAAACAGCTGATCTCTGCGCGCCCTGGCTGCAGATGTGGCTGAAAAATTAAAACGCGGCCAGGGGAAAGGAAGAAAAACACCCCCCCCCCTCACATGAGACTCCCTCTCTCTTCCTACATGCTGCCATAATGTCACGACATTGTTCCATGCGATTGGGTGTCTGTGTAACAGTGAAGGATTGGCACCCGCCAGCTCAACACAACAGATTGTCGCAGCTACACACCTGCTGCCTTTGGCTCACGCTGCGCTGCCAGGCAATGTGCTCCGTACAGATGTAGTGGTGCACGTGTGTGTGTGCGCGCGCGTGCGTGCGTGCGTTTTTTTTACAAGCACTGTTGTGGGTATTGCATCAAGCTCCATCTCCTGGAATAGACCTAATGGGCCATGAGGAGCGAGGAGACGAAGCGAGCCCGGAGGCGGCGCGCGGTGTGTCCAACACCTGGTCAGACATGTCGCGAGTTGACCATATTGGATCTGCGCTGCGTCTGCCTCTGTTAACAACTCAACATGTTTTAGGGAAGAGGGCGGTTGGTTGAGATAATCCAAACCAAGCACCGACAAACGAGCAAGACAAACAGTTGCATGATAAACATTTTTGTGGGCGTCACATAGAAACTGTGGTCGTGACACCCCGTCATCAGCAGTTGCTTAGCTCCATTCCAGACTTCAAAGGACTCCTGTAACAGCCCCTCCCCATCGCCCCCCCCCCCTCTGATCCACACATACAGTTTTGATGTCTAACTTCCCTTTGAGAAAGCACAAAGCCTGTCAGTTTGGTCTGGATTTCTCACATGCATCCTCTGTTCATTTGATTAATGCCGTCGAAAAAAATGATCATTTTCCTGTTTGACACCATCTCCTGAGGGAGATCCAGCACTTAGGCTGCAAAATGCTTCACTGTGCTCACAATTTGGTTCTCTCTGCTTTTTCCTCTGTTCTCATCTGTGTGTGTGTGTGTGTGTGTGTGTGTGTGTGTGTGTGTGTGTGTGTGTGTGTGTGTGTGTGTGTGTGTGTG
>JAUESF010000048.1:3924764-3936623 GCA_032274765.1 Malacoctenus tetranemus
TTTGCAATGTAAAAGTGGTTGTTTGCACATGGCAGCATCCAAAATCTGCTTTAAAGTGAAGCCCAGAATGTTGAAAATGGATTTAGTTACTTTGATCAATCAAAGCTATATTTTTTTACTCTGCAACACTGAAGTGTAACATCCTATCAGTTTTGATGACAGCAGCATGGTCACTTTTACACAGTGTCGCTGAGGGAACACAGTCACCTTTCAACCTGCTGCGCCCTTTGTTTCACACAAGTTTGTTGCTTTTAAATGGGTTCGACCGCTCAGCAAAAGGAAACTGCCATTCATTGAGAGTCTGCGTAGTCACCTGGTTAAGCTGAGGAGAGGATGTGGATGGGGTAGAAGGTGAGCCCCCCCGGAGCTGGTGTGTGACATGTCATTTATTTTTGAGTCACATAAGGACTTGCAGCGGTGACCCCAGCCACCTGTCCCCTTTTTTCCTGTAGACATTCGACATGTGCATACAAACTGCACACAGTGAAAAAGACGTACGGAAAGCGGCGCCAATTGAATTTTTCAAGTCAGTACACTCCGACAGCTTGCCGCTCCTTGTACTGTCCTATTGCACTCCTCGCAGCTGCATAATGAATGACCATGGGACACTCTGCGAGGACCCTCGATAGAGCAGTCGGAGAATGCGTTTTCCGTGTTTGGACCGCTGCGTAATGCACAATCCTCGTTCATCGGGAAACTCACCAAAGCTCCTTCATGACACTGAAGAAAAGGCCGGCTGACCACTGCTGGTCTAAAAATACAAACCTCTCTCTATTATTGAGCAGAAAAAGCAGCGCGGGGCTGAAAAGTATCTCGGTGAAACTTCCAGCCACCAGGGTGCACAGCAATGACTCCATTGAGCTTCTAAAGCATCGCAAAGAATATCGTCCCCCCCTATTTTTAGCCCCTCTGTGATTATGATGTCTGACTATGTGAGTGCAAGCAGCCAGCACTTTGTCACTCACAGCGCGAGCTGAGCACTGAGTCGGCAGCATTGCTGAAACGGGCAATCTGCACAACTTCTCGACTTTTTTGTGCGTGTCACTCAGTCATGAGAATCAATGCAAGCTGGGACATGCGATCCTTGATGCGAGTTCTGAATGATGCTTTTATGTCGGTGTGCGTGGGAGACTGACGCCAAGGTTTGCGCACTAGCAGCCAGGTAACCGCTTCCTTATCTTGCAACATCAGCAGCACCATAAAAGACACAGGATTACAAGTCCTGCTTGTGAGAACTGCACACATGCTGTTCGGCATCCTGCCGCCCACAAGGCATCATGAAACATGTGCGCAAAAAAAAACGTGCTGTTTTCTTGATTGTTGAAAAAACAACAACAAATACACAAACCCTACAGTAAAGCCTTCCAGCACCTTGTTTTGTAAAGCTGCAGGGATCCAGTCTCATTCAGGGCTGCCAGCGACGGGCTCAGGCTCCGTCTGACACAGTCAGTGGAGCTCATCCACCCACAGTCAGAATGGCACATACAGTATTACGTGACAGCGCACAAAAGGAGGAGTCTGGTGAATGGGGGGGTGGGGATCAAACCTGACAAAACATCTATTTAAGAAGTTACACTGAGCTAAAGAGGGCTTTTTTTTCTGCCCAAGATGCTCCTCATCCTCGAAGCTTCCTCCTCTGCGATGAACGTAAAGTGGAAGGACGTCCAAAGAGCTAAAATTGTGGAACTGGGGAACAGACATACTTGTGCATGCAAAAGTCTTTTGAATTCAGATATTCATCACTGCTTATTGTGATCATGAAACGTTCAGTGACAAATGTGCATTTGGGACTTTGATAAAAGAAAATTCTGAGATGTCAAGATGCATAAAAGCAGACTGAAATGGAATCAAACAAAATGTGCTGCATCCCAAACTACATCGCACATCCATGTCTCTCTGCAGCACGCATCTCTGAGTTGACAGTAAAAAAATGATTTATCATATTTCTTTTTAAAATGTGTGCTCATGTGGGCAAAGAGGAAGACAGGAGATGATAAAGAGGAGGAGTATTTACCTTCTTCAGAGCTGACATTCTAGGTGGATCCTCCTCCCGCAGAGCCCGTTCACATGCTGAGGTCCCAAGCCAAGTTTGACGGGTGCGCAAATCCTAACTCAGCCCGGTGCTGATGCTGAGCCACGAGGTGCCTGCTTGGTATTCACGTCCAGCCTCCTCCCCGTCCTCCAGCTGGCACGTTGTGCGCACGCCCCAAAACAGCTGTTGTTACAGGATCCGGACGCGCGGGGAGCTCTAACGTGATGCTGCGCAACAAAGTTGGAAACTAAAGTGACATAGTCTGTCATTGTTCTAGGAAAGTGATTCATATTTTGAAACAATCCACAGGAACAGAGGGATTATTTGCCGTTTAGCGGCCGGTCTCCTGGAAAACCCGTTGTTTACTTGCACAAACTCAAAGTCAGTGTGTCGAATTTTAGTCTCGAAATTGGGGTAAATAGCGTTTTTTGAGTGCCGGATTTCAAAATAAACTTTACTGATGCAAGGTGTTTCGTGGTTTGACATGCTATCCTCTTATCATCAAGCTAAAGTTAAATATGCAATTTTTTCAATGGACACTGGTGCAGCAGGAACTGATGCCCGATGCGCTCCGTGTGTTGCCTCACTGTGCGGGGCTGTGACTGACGAGTGGAGCCGCAGCAGAGGGGTGACTGCTCTGGGTTTACGGTCATATCTGAAGCTTTGTCCCTTTACTTGAGCTTTTCCTCCCAACACGGCAGGATACGGTGCCTCTGCCCTGCGCGTGCTGAGGCTGCGGACAAGAAGCAAGCGCCCAAAGCTTTTTCTGCCGCTGCAAAATCGAAGGCTAACTTGGCTAGCTAGCTAGCTAGCTAGCTGGTTTTACATCTCCTCTGTCTTTCCTCACGTTGATCAAAATCGCGTCCTTTTCGGCCCCTGCTGGTGTGGTCGCTATGGCACAGATGAAGGAAGGTGAGCGCTCCCCGTGTTTACCACAAATATGACTGATTTCGCAGGGGCGCTTGTTAGCTGGGAATGCTAATCGGCTAACTGGATCGTGAACAAATGCACGTGTTGCACTGTAGCTGAACTGACTCGCTCACATACTTGATCACGGTAAAGCCATGTCATGTGATCGAGTTGGAGAAAACATCGTTGAATTAAAACGTCCTCCTCTGAATAACGATAAAAAAACAGCCTAGAACTGCATCAACTCAGCTGCTTATTGTATCAATCGCTTTATCAGACTTTTTGGAGGTGTGCATATGATGATCTGATTGGTTCAACTCTATTCTTTAGATTCTGGAGGTGCAGATAGATTTTGTTGCATTAAAGTTGATTGAGGGCTCATTTTTGGTGGCTTGTGTCTCTCAGTGTTTCAGGCGAAGGTCTTCCAGAAGCTTTACCCTGCAGTTTCTCCCCTGAAGAAGGACCCCAGCCCTCTGCCTGTTGTCCAGCCTCTCGCCAAAAAAACCCTTGTGAAGAGGAGAGCAGCTGAAGACGCCACACCAGACGGTAATGCCACATCCCCACCCAGGCATACTCAATTGTGACCAGCTCCTTCTCTTAACATGTGTCTCACTCAAAAACACTCTTTTTCAATCATCATCAGGGAAACAGCCGAGCGCAGCCAATCCGGGCAGGCGGATGTACACGGTCCTGCCCCCTCCCCCGGACTACGACTTGCACTCACAGGAGTCTGTCAAGCAGACGAGTGTGGAGGACCCAGCTGGTAAGGCAGCCGTCAGCTTTTAGAGCTGTGCTACGCGCCACAAACAGGGTGGAGAGATTTATACTGCAGAGCGTCCTCGGCAATCACGTCACTCCTCCTAATTGTCTCTGCCACTCTCGTTGGGGGGGCGCGCCATGAAGATCAATTGTTTTCTGTTGCTAAAGAGAACTGGGAAGGTGATTGAGTCTGGTGGCTCTGCGTAGATTTGTTTTTCAGGTGCACTCGCATCAGGATGAGCTTGTCTAACTCACCCAGGAGATAATTAACCCATATCGATGCCCTCCCAGAAGGCTGAGCGCTGAGCTGATTAATGCTCATAACGTCCTGACCCGTCTGGCAGTGTGATTCTAAGGGGGAGGGGGGAGGGGGTGTCACGTGCTGCACAGTTGATCTGCATCATATTCAGACTGTTTAGTAGGTCTGCGTCGTCTCCTTTCAGGAGCTGCCAGAATGATTAGGCCTTAATAAAGAGCCCGCCTTGTTCCACATGTCTCAGGGCCCATTGTCCCAGAGCCCCCCCTCCTTTTTAATGCAGACCCTCATCCACCTGACAGACCTGTGCTTTGCTTCAGTGAAATGAAGGCCGTGCGTTCCCTCACCCAGGGAGCTGATGGGGCCCCGCAGGTTCTGTTTAATTAACCACACACGCCCACCAAACGGCCCCCTAAGTGAAACTATTTCTTATGTAAGGGGGGAGTGCCTTCAAGGGGATTTACTACGGCACTACAAAGTGTTGCCTGAGGTCATCTCAGGCTTTTGCCTAATGAAGTTAGACACAACCATCATTTTTGTTGATTTCTGTGATGATTGATTTGTTTTATGTATAAACTAGTTCTGATAATGTCCCCTCATTAAGCTACATTACAAGGCTACTGTAAACTTCACATTTTCCACTCATCACTCTAATGGCTGATGGTGCCCAGCTCAGGTTCCCTCTGGACCAGGCTGTGGACGTCCTCCCTGGACACTGGTCAGGCATCAATGTGTTCGACTCTGCTATTATTTATTATGTTAAAATCCGTTCCATTCTGTTCTGCTTCCTTCATTTATACTTTATTGTCTCACTGCTTTTGGTACGTTTTCAGTTGTTAATAAGAGGAAGCGTCTTTCTCCACACACACTCCGACTCCAGCTGCACTCATCATTTCTTCTTAAGTCTGAGTGAGAAAACATAAACAAACCTTTCACAGTGATGAAAAAGGTTTTTTGTTTATTTTTTTTCCCTTCGAACTAAAAGCTGCAGAAAGTCGGAAAAAACAAATAAACCAGAAGAGAATTGGAGTCGCTCTGTGTATGATTACCAGAAGGTGGGAGGAAAGTGGTCATTTTGTTTGTGTGTGTGCTGTTAATACTTCTCGCATGCTCCGAGCGTCAGCTCACTTCTGATTTAATCTTTCATCAGACACGTTACCGGATTGGAAGCGGTGGGGGGGCGGGTGGGGGGTGTTATACGCAGCTCAGGCCGCAGAACTTTTGTTTGCGTCTTTTGAATCGGGGGGAAACGCGCCGGCTCATTCTGCTGATTGGAGCGCAATCAGCTGGAAAGTAGGAGGATCTGATTAGTGGAATCAGGCACCGCTGAGGCGACTCGAGGGGGAACCTCCAGACTCTGTGCCTTGCAAATGTTGGACACAGTCGGGCTTTAAACACCCTCTCACTTCAGTCTGCGTGTGAGCCCACTCAAGTCTGACCTCCACCCACATTACATGTGAATATAAGTGACGTAATTTCAACTTCTGACAGTCTTTGAGAGTTTTCTCTAGCGTTGGTGGACTTTGTTCCAGAGTTAAAGCGAATTAAAGATAAGACACCTTTCATTCCAACGGGACGTTTCTTGTCTACTTTATTTTCTTCTTCCCATTAGAGGAGAGCGAGAGCAATGAAGACTTGGATGAAGAGAGTGAGGAAGAGGAGCAAATGCAGAAGAGGAGGAAGAGACGAAGGAAAAGGAAGCAGGCCCTTTGTCCGGACTCGGAGATGGAGTGGCCAGCCCGGGCGGCTGATCCCGGAGCAGCTCAGAGTCGGGCGCCGGTGGACGAGGGAGGAGAGCGCGTCAGTCGGAACAAGAAGAGGAAGCTGAAGAAGAAACGGCACCGGCAGAAGCTGCTCTCCATGGGCCTGATGCCCCGCGCCGCCGCGCTGGAGTTCACCCACCAAAAAGAGGGCGAAGGGGAAGCAGACGAGGAGGAGAGAAAAGCTGCGGAGGTGTCGGTCTTCTTGAGAACAACGATGGAGATGTACTCGTTGGATCGTGAGTATCACCAACACAATTTGGAGGCTTTTAGGCAAAGAAGCTGCTGAGACTTTCTAATGTGGATCTCTCTCTCTCTCTCTCTTCATGGGAGAAATCAGACACTCAGTTGATTAAGTATGTTTTATTCATTCCATATTTGAATCCTGATACTGGTGCTAAAATCCAGTGGCAGGTAACGATAATATATTTGAAGAAACATGACGGTAATAAGTCTCCAAAAATGCATCAATTTGATTAGAACAACAAAAAAGCAGCATCACAAGAAGCGATTGCTTTCTTGTGTCACCAGCTTTTTTTAATCAAGAGTCGAGAGTCACCCAGAGAGACAAGTTCATTAAAGCTGCAGGGTGCGCTCAAGATCAAGTCATGGCCGGCGTGCTAAACAGGAGGAAGCTGCTTAGCTCCTGACGGGGTGTGTGGGTGGAGCAGCCTGGCGATGGAGTGGGAAGCTGCACGGAGAAGCCAATGCCAGCCAATACAAGCTGTGGTCTGTCGAATAATGATGATGGGGGGGGCAGTGCAGCTTAAAGAACACTACCTCTTTATTGATGCTCGCTGCCGCAAAATATGGTGAACTTTGCAGTGAGGTCTCAGTGTCCATGTTTTTATCTAAAACTCAACGCCGACATTTGTTTTGCGGGTGCCTTGACTTAAACACCCCCCCCCCCTCTCCACCCTCGGTGCTCCTCCAGCCTCATTACATGCAGCCGCGCCGCCTCACCTGTCTGCCACAGTGGACGACCTTCTGGGAAGCATCGCCGGTGGAGGTCGACGCCGCAGCGTCCTGAGACAGCTGCACGGTCTCAAGGTCCTCATTCAGCGCAGAGACACGGGAGAAGTGGAAAAGGCTCTGGAAGGACTGGGCAGCAGCTCTGTCCTGTCTGCAGGTGAGTCGCAGCGGCAACAAAAGCAACGTCTGCCCAGGAAAAACACACGAGTTGTGAGGCGAATGTATCTTACTGGTCCCACCAGGAAGTCACAATGTTGTGATTGGGAAAGTCAAAGTGAACGTTAAAGACGAAGGATCATTAGCAGCAAGTTACAGTCGAGTACGAAGTTGCGATTTTGTTGACAGTGTCTCCCATCCCAGGAGCTTTGACACAAAAAGGCGACTCTCTGATGCTGCGTGAGGCCCGTTACATGGACTAGCGCCCACTGCAGTCCACATCGGCTTCTTCTCACTGCATGCTGCCTGAGCATGTCCTGTGACCCGCCCCCGTAGGTTCAAACTTTCGGGGGGCGTTCACTGGACGATACCCGCCCTCGCCCGTCTGCACCTGTACGCACTCGCCCTTGATTTGCCATCACGGTAGCCGCTCGCGTCCATGTTGCGAGTTAACTTCAACATGTTGCCGTCGTCAACCTTAAGAGTGCAACTTGTATCCCTGTGTGTGTGTGTGTGTGTGCGCGCGCGTGTGTGTTGTGCGCTTGTTGACGAGTTGGCTGCATAATAGGATCAGCAGGGACTTTGCCACTGTCATGCACACGAGTGGCTGCATGTGAGAGTGAGAGGAAACAGCAGCCGGGGGGGGGATTCAGGTCGCTGGCGTGTCGGTGGCCACAAAGAGACGACGCCCGTGCAAAAAACCCAGTTAGCCTCGGCAGGGGCAGATCTCACTGTGGAGCCTTGTGTCAGCGGCACCTTTTTTTCCCTTTCACGCACCTGCTTCAGCAGCTGCCTCGCTGCTTCCCTCACCCTCTCTCCCCTCCACACACTGTGGAAGTCAGGCTCGGACTGGCCGGTCCGAAAATGCTGCTGTTTTAAATGCAACTCGGTGGGCACGATGCTGTAACCCGCCCAACACAACGCCGGGTGCTTTGCTGTCCCTCGCGCTGCATTCACTGTCACACTGAATCACTGCAATGTGGGAATCGTGATTGCTTAATACTCCATTTAATGCTCATCTTTTTCTTTTTAGCATAATGTGACTGTCAGTGCTGCCCTGGGAGCTAATCCATATACATGCATGCTTTCAAAGCTCTTCAGATGAAGTCAGTAAAGACCCCCCACCCCCACCCCTCCTCCCCACCCCCACCCCCTCCCCACTTCATCCACTGCTGCAGTGGCAGCCCGTTGGACTGCAAGAGCAGGTCCGAAGCAAAGTTTCCCCCTGTGCCCCGACTAAATTGAATCCTGGCTTTCCAAGAATAATTGAGAGAGAGAGAGAGAGATTCCGTCACCAGTCGGAAAAAGATGTGTTTGGGGGAACAAGTACACGCCGAGTGGCGGGGAGTAGATTTGAGGCACCGTACCGAAAATACAACTCCAGCCCCCACGTCCCAGCGCCATTGTGTTCCCAGCTGTAACTGAAAAGTTTCACTCGGTGTCTTTTGTGTTTCAGAGGAAGCGGCTGCAGTCATTTCGCTGTTCCAATACTGGATCACAGACATTCTTCCCATTCGGGGAGACGAGAAGGAGACGGGGCTTTGTGCAACACACCCCTGAGACTGTCACTCACACAGAAACAAAGGCGCTGCCAGAGGACGCCTTTTTTTGTTTTTTTATACCACCGACTTGTGGGAATTGGCCTCACTCGCACTGCTTCTTGAAACATTGGACCTCATGCGTGAATACATAGGATATTTTGTATTATTAAAGGTGGTGAATTTTCCTCGATGTCGGGTTTTTCTGTTCATTTTCTTCTTATGGATCTTGACTTTGGTAAGTTTCTGACGTTCACATTCAAGAAGGCCCTTAAAAATCATCAAATCTTGACCTGCTGAAACATTTATTCCTCTTGAATATTTCAAATATAACGTGAGTTAATGACAATCAAATGCATTTTGTTGTTGAAAAAAGAGAGCTCTGATTAGAGCCATGAGTCACATGTTTCACCCGTCTTTGTTTTTGCATTAAAAAACAACCTTTATGCAGCGTTTATGCAAGAAATCGTGGAACACTTCCTTTTCTGATGCTCATTAACTACAGCATGCCATTGACTGACTGCTCTCATTTAGCGATCTAACCTCCAGTGTGCAGTCTGCATCTCATTCATGCAAAAGGTTTAGCTTAATATCAAACAATGACACACAGTGTGATGTGAAACCAATTTTAAAGAATTCATTTAATCACATTTTGATAGCGATGCATATCTGTCCTGAGTGTTTCCAAAGTCTCTTAAACACAAAACTTTAAGTTCAGGGAGGCGTCACGAACACCGTTGCACATCTTCAGGACTCGACTGTGCACAAGTGTAGTTGGTGTCACCATCCCGTCCCGACGGTCACTTCGAAGGGCAGCAGACTCCGCTGCTGATGGTGCGTTTAAAGCAGGACCACCTAGTGAGTCGGTAGCTTAATCCCCCTACATCACAATACCTGTCTGCGGCTCAGGTCTATTTTAACGCGTTTACCCATCGCTCTATGCCAGGGGACGAGTTCAGGGAAAGGGCAGAGAATTATCTCTGCTGGTCACTGACATTCTCCTGACCGGACTGACAGCCGCCTGCCGCACAGCAGCTTCTGGAGGCGCTCTTTGTTCCAGAGGCTGGAGGAGTGCTCTGGCTCTGGGCACGCCGGCAGGTTTTTTTTCGAGTGCGAGATGCGGCGCGCCGCTCCGCGTGTTAGCGCCGGACAGGGTAGCGTGAGGCCCTGCCATCTGTGGCCACCGTCGGTGGATGGATGCAGCAGGTGCTGGTGTCTGATGAGAGCTCGCAGGGCTCGTTACGCAGACATTAGCCAGGGGAGGCCATACGGGCGCCTGACATCATGCGGCATGATGCTAAGGTGATCATGTCACAGATTAACGAACCTTTCGGGCCAAACTAAATGCCTCCGAAATTGTTGTTCCAGCCCAGTGAATTCAGTCCAAGAAATCCACAGCATGAGCTGGGAGCAGAGCAGCTTATTGCTCGATGTTTGCTTTTCTCTTCAAAGCAAATTTCTGAATGAGTGAAGGTGAAAGGAAAAGGTTCAGGGACCCTTTGAGATTGCTGAAAGTGCAGGTTTATATGGCAGCCTGTCCTGTAACAACACAGTGCATGTATCAGGTGTTGTCTCGTCTGAATATTACAGTGTCGAATGCAGTTAAGGATTAAGACAGCAGTGCTCCTCCCTCATTTATTTGACTGAAACTATAAATATACTTGTCACCTTTCGGTGGTAGATGACTTACGCTCCATGGTTTGGTGCTTTTTCTTTTGTCCTTTTGCAGAAAATGCAGCAAGCCACTTCACTCACATCAGGATTTTGCAGCAGTATTGCCAGAGTGTCACATTATTCATAGATGCCTAAGTTGGGCCCGAGGTTGGGGGGTGGGAGGGGGGGGGGATGGGGACAGATGAGGGGAGAAGTTGGTCATTGTCAGCTGCTCTCCTGCAGGGGGAAAAAAGAAATTCCTCCCGTTCACTGAGAGAGACGTTATCAGCACGGGCACCTCATTAAAAGACCTCACCGCGCGCCGAGGACCCCGAGGCCAGCGAGGATATTAAAGCTTTAAGAAATTTGCTGACGCGGCAGCAGAAGCTGTTCTGAACATCAACAAAAGAAAAAAAAAAAAAACATCCAAATCAACCAACGTGGCAGATTCAAACCTTGCCTCCGACTTCAAATAAAGTGTATATTTATATATTTATGTCTTTTGAAAAAAAAGCTGCTGAATCGGCCACATTTAACACTTTTCACTTTGAACTGCACTTTAGACAACAAAATTATGAAAATATGCATTAATATAGCACCAAAAGGTCTGTATGTGGCCTAAAATGTAAACTTAAACACTCGTTCACTTTAGTGTGACTGTGTGTAATAGTTGCAGTGATCACAGGAGTTAGAATGTCAACAAATGCAAACATGCAAAAAATTAAACATTTAAAAGACTTTTTACTGTGAAACAATTCACGACACAAACGTTCCAAACATTTCCACGTTTTTATCTTGTAGAATTTGTGAAATATACGTGTTTTACATCTCGATAAACATGGTCCCCGGTGACTTCAGCAGCACCCTCCCTTCCAGGCCTCCCTCTGTTCAGGCTGGCTCCTTTGTCCCTGTGTGCCACCTTCAGTAATCCCCTTAGTCCCACCACCTGCAGGCCTTCCTATTATGTAAAGGCGGTCAGGAGGTGTTATAAGAGCTGACCAGACTGTCCCTGCAGCAGAGAGCCAGGTGGAGGTTGAGGAGTCGACGAGGACGCCCCGTGTCAGTGGGCTTTCCCGCCCCGGGAGTCCAGGGTGAAGCAGAGAGAGAGAGAGAGACAGAGCCAAAGAGGTGGGCGTCACCTGGACCCTTCGACTCATCTGGTCTTCACAGACTCCCAAAAATGTTCTTCAGAGTTCCAAGACTGACTCCTGGCTACATCAGGCTGCTGCAGGTGGGTCAGCGTGACGGGGTCAGAGGTTTTGTCCAGTGGCGAGTCACTGAGACGATCGCTGGGAAAGGCTGTAAAATCATGTTGCGTTTTGAAAGTTCACGGTGAACCGAAAGCTGCCCGCACTGTTTGATGCCGCTGATTCATGGACTGGAGGGGGGAGGGGGAGGGGGGAGGGGGGTGATTCATCACACCGGGACACTCAAGATAAACGTCTATGATTCGGTGGAAGTGAACAGAAAGCCGAATTGTCATGAATATCTTTGAGCTTTTGGTTAAATTCCTCATTTGTAAAACTTGAGAAGGTGAAGAGAGCAGCACACTGAAAAAAAATCTTCAAAAAGAGTCACAGAAACTCGTTTTTTTGTAGCCTTCTTTTGTTTTTTTTCCTTTATTTTGCTGGAATTCTGTCTTCAAAACAAGCTACGATTGTCTATTTTTATTCACAAAGCGGGGAAGCTCCTCACTTTCACACTGGACTCTGTTTTCATGACTATTTCTTTTGGACTTTAAACCTCCAAACACACTCATTGAAACCTGGTTTTGCTCTGCAGACGGACACACGGCGAGAAAGCGTTCGGCATCATAAAATGCAC
>JAUESF010000048.1:4044960-4059223 GCA_032274765.1 Malacoctenus tetranemus
GTGTGTGTGTGTGTGTGTGTGTGTGTGTGTGTGTGTGTGCGTGTGCGTGTGCGTGTGCGTGTGCGTGTGTGTGTGTGAACCGAGGGCAAAGGGATCACAAGATAATGACTTCTGCAGACAGTGGCTCACTTTTCATCAGTACTTACAGACAAGCTTAAAGAGATTGGGGCCTCTCCAAGCAGCAGAGCCCAGCATACACGAAACACATGGTCCACAGACTGAGCAGCGGCGCGGTCGCACTGCAGTGTGTCCGACCGCATTCTGCACACTGTGTTGTTTTTTCTTTACTTCAAATCAGCGGCTGGACTCGAATAAAGAAATTGTTTTTTTCTCCCTATTCTGGAATTTCAAAGAAAAAAAATTGCATTTGGTTCGGTTTTTATCACATTTCTTTACAAATTTACTCGAATAAACAACTGAGCGTTTATTTGGAAGGTTTGTGAACTTCTAATGTGATGAAAACAACTGAAATGTCTTTGTTGAATTGCTGTATGTTTAACATTGCGTGTTAATGAGCCCTCAAGGCTTCGTTTTGCCTCAGTAGCGAATTCAGTCGCTCTTCCATTGCTTTCATTTCCTTCAACAGTTTTATTTCTGTGAACAGAATCTTGCCACTTTCAAAGTTAAAATGCTGAGAGTTGAAGGATTACGGTGGCCTATGTCCGCACCCCGTGTACACGGCCTCCTGCGCATCGCGATGAAAGTCTCGTCAAATTAGGACCTGGGACTGAAGCAGTTTGCGAATTCCCATTAAGGCGTCACCCACCGCTGTGGAAAACCACATATGACACAACCAAAGATCACAAGATATCCTCCGCAGGGCATGTGCAGACAAACCCTTTACATCTGCAGCCAAACGTGTCAAACCTTGAGAACGTAAATGATTTCTCTTGAGAAAAAGAATCTCATGCCAGCAGGCAGGTTAAATGAACACCAGCCCGCACTCCCAACCATTTCAAATAGTTTGATCGACAGCGTGAGCTGAATCCCTTAAGTTTTCCCTCCCTGGGTCTCATGAGGAGCTGCCAAGTTAAAAGTCCCGTTAAAAGTCCTGATTCAGCTTTGCTTGGACTGCAAACTCTTTAAAAAACACGGTGCCAGGAAACACGTTGCTGCTTCAACGTTGCCCTCGTCGGTTTAGCCACATGAGTTCAAGCTTCCCCCTCCCTTTGTTGCACCAGACTGACGGAGAGAAAAACAGGAGCCACATGATAAAGTCTTCAGTGTCTCGCAGCCAAGGTTGTCTGTCCCCGGCCTTTTTACCTCAAAGGACCTTTGGAGTGGCAGTGGAAAAAGAAAAAAAAAGCAGGCGATCCTTCTGAATACGCCTGCTGGTGCCTGGAAGTAGCTGAGAGCATCCGTTTCAGAGGAAATCCAAGCAAGATGACAAGTTGTTGTCATGCTGCTTTGCGAGTTAAACATAGTAAATAGAGGCTAAATCTCATCCACATATGTAAATGTTTGAGGTGTCATGCGAATGGTTAAAACAAAGAATCCTCGCTTCTGGGGTTTGAACGTATGACCTCTGTTTTATGAGACCAGCTTTTTCTCCACAAAGCCACCCCGAGGTATTGTGGTTCTCATTGTTAGGAGTCCCCCCCCCCCTCCTTTCTTCTTTTCCTGTCTTTGCCTCTGCCTGTCCTCTGCCACACCCTGGAGGAAGATGAGCAGACAGTTTTCACCCCCCCGGACCAGACAGCCAGACAGCTCACCCAGGCTTCAAGGTACTCTTAGGTAACGTCCTGCGCCAGCAGAACAAAACTCCCTCTTCTTAAGTAAATAATTTCCCCCCCCTCCTTGTTTGTGTATATTATCCACATTCATCTAAGCGCGCCACATCACACCGTCTCCGAGCGCCCACTGAGTCATTTCAGGATGTTATAAGTCTGTCCCACTCGAGACTTCTGTGTTGGCGATCGTCCCGTCGGCCACAAGGGAGGCCTTTGTGCGGGCCCTCTCTTCCACTCCTCGCCTACATGTGCTTCACAGAGCGGGTCACTCAAATAGAGTGGCACTCGAAAACAATGAGATCAGTGTTGGGGCATGCTCACGTCATGCCAGCTTGACAGTCATGGCTGAAACAAAGTGCTTTGTCATGGATTTTTTTTCTTTTTTCCTGTGGGGGTGTGTGGCTGGCTGATGACAGCACAGATGACCAGTGGAAACCAACTCTGTAATCAAAACCAAGCCCTTTGGTTGATGTGGGAACAGTGGAGGGGGTGGGGGGGGGAGAGGAAATCAAAAGCAAAATGCCATTTGACTCTCATAGTTGCTTGACACACAGAGGTGGGCGCATCACTGCTTTACGACCAGGAACGACACTTTTTATGTCATGTTGAAAAAACACAACAGCATATCTGGACCTGGTGAACAGTTCCAGACGCCAGCTTGGACACGATAAAGGGCAGGAATCACAATCCTGCTGTTTCTTAGTGGGAGCAGAATGTTGCTATCAACCAACACCTCTGAATCAAAGCATTTTCTTCTCATGTCGACTTAAAACGCAACATTGTTCTAACCCATGATGCGTTCAACCAACCATAAACTGGAATTTTACTGTCTTAGTTCTGTTCTGTTCTGCTTCCATTAAAATAAACTCGGTTGCTTTCAAGACACTGGAAGCTTGCAAAAATTGATCCAGCATACATTTGGTTGTTCTCATTTATAAGTCTATTTATTTTGGTCTCTTAGTTCGTAATGGGATCGTGAGAGAAGCCCATTATGTTTTTTGTTGGTTTTTTTGTTTTTTCTGAGCTCATACAGTTTTGTAGTGGAACTGACTAACATCCAGAAAATGCTCCTCAGCACGAAATGGTACCATGTTTCTTGACCCCTAAACTCAAGGCCTCCCCCCCCCTCTTGTCTCTCTCTCTGCAAAATCAGGACTCTTTGATTTTCTCTCCTGCAGTGTGGCACCAAAACAATCTGTCGCTGGCGTCTGTCTCAAATCAACAGCAGACCTGTTCTCTGGTTGTGTCCTCTCTCTCTTATTGTCTACAGCTGGCGTTGGCTAACTTTTTTTTTTTTTTTTTCCAGAGGAGCAAAGCTAACGGGCAGAAAACAGCAGCAATCGTTCACGGAGAAAGTGATAAAATATCCATGATTAATCACCAAGTTGCCCCGATGTGTCTTGTAAAGCAGTGAAGCGTGTGACAGGCTGGGATGTAAAGGCATTAGCGGGCCGACGGCTCTAAAAGGCTCCTCCGAGTTCTTCCATAGGTTTCCCAGGTTTACAAGCATTCCACACCCATTTCCATCTCACTGCTTCATGGGCGGCAAAGCCACCCGAACCTGCTGTACATGCCAAAAGAATTACATCAAGTGCCACATTTCCTCTTTTTCCTCAGCGACCACAGCCCGTATACTCAACCAACCTTGTAAAGTAAAAGCAACTTCTGTAATTTATGATATATTCCCTTGTGAGAAAGGCCAGAAACTAGAGTCTTAGCTGCTTAATGGCACGCAGGCCCCCAATAAGCCCGAAATGCAGGGCAACAGCTCTCTCCTATCGCGTGCATCTTGATGTTGGAGGTTTCTTGAAAAGCAGCAGAACACAATAAAGCGTTTGTCCATTCAGCAGTACGGTCGTGCTGAGCCCACAACCACAGAGCATGCTTCGCATTTCTGTCACACATTTGCCACTGGGCTAATCCTATCATGCCTCTTTGCTTGAGCTCAGACGTTAGCAATGCGGCATCCTCTCTTACCTTCCAAGGTGGTCCCAGTGCCCAGGAGGGGTTCGCCAAGGCCGGAGGAGTAACGGGCGCTAACGAACAGCTCATATTCAGTGGCCGGTTGGAGGTTCTTCAGCAGAGCCTGAGTGTTATCTCCCTTGACCGAGATCTCCTTCCTCTCGCCTCCTTCGGCAGGTTTGTAGGCGATGCGGTACTGAAGAACCTTTCCTGGAGCGGCCCCCCACGACAGTTTCATTGTTGATATGGTCTCATCGAAGACACGGAGGTCTCGGGGAGAACCGCGGACTGGAAGTGAACAGAACCAGGTCAGAACACAAACTCCTCAGAGAGGAACTGAAGTTGGTTATTCAGCCGGTTGTAGTTTTTTGGGGGGCTCACCTTCCTTGGTGGTGCCATCCACTTGCATTTCATCTCCAACGCCGGTCCCGTACTCAGCAGACACAGACACACGATAGGTGGTGATGGGAAGGAGCTCCTGGAGGACTATGGTGGTCTCCGGTCCGGCGGTCTGGGTCTGCAGTATGTCCCCTGTGCCACTCACTGGGACGTAGCTCAGGCGGTACCTGATCACCGAACCGGGGGCTGCTTGCCACGACACCCTGAAGCTGTCGGTCGTCTCCTCTGTAACTCGTAGATTTCGTACTGCTCCTTGTTCTGGAGAACGTGAGACATCAGTCACGTTAAAAAAAAGTCTGAAGAATTTTGGCATCACTGTGCAGATCCAACAGGAAACGTACCTTCAAGAGTGGTCTCTTCACCACTCAATGGGAAGCTGTCCCCTTTGTCGTATTGCGCAAAGACATTGACCTCATAAGCGGTGACGGGGTAGAGGTTGGGCAGGACAGTCGTGGTGGTGTCACCGGGCACCGCCATGGAGACGTAGTCTCCGGTAATGTCTTCGGCCTTGCGGAAGCGCACGAGGTAGGACAGGACACCGGCAGCGGCAGGTGCCCAGCTGGTTCGGAAGCTGCGGGAAGTGACCTCTGAAAATCGCAAGTCCCTCGGTGGGAGCAAACCTGCAACACAAAGATTACCTGTTGCAGCTGGCTGTCTTTGGAATTGAAAGCACTTTGCTGAGTCAGATAAATTGCGTGTTGAACCAAGTATGCAGGATTATGTTGTAAAACTTAGACTTCATGGGTCTCAGCTACGACCCTGGTCTTGGTCTTGGAATGTCACGCTCTCTAATTGGTGTTTGTTTTGGAGCAACAGGCTTCGATGACTGTAAGAACAGAATGTGCGATGAGACCATATCATCACTTGTGTGTGTGAAACAGCCAAAGCTCGTTTCTCCTTTAGATGTGAAGTGGACTTTAGAGCAGAGAAAACAGGCAGATAAAACAGATAAAAATACCACTGCTGTCGACTCTGTAGTTAAAAGTAAGTGATAACGCAACTGCGTGGCTTCAGTGTCTGTTTGGCAGGCATTGGCCAAGTCAGTTATTAAATTTTGCCTGTGCCATGCCTGACAGCAAATTAGCAGTTATTATACTCTTAAATTTTACCTTCATCTTGACTGAATTGGCTTTTAGCCATTGTACTTGCTTTTAACACTCTGGAAGGCAGTCAGATGGCACCGTGTCATGAAGGTGTTGACACGTGGTTATTATTCAAACGAATAACAAAAGTTCAACACAGAGGGTTCTTTGTGGCAAGGTGAGGGGTAATCTATACTGATGTTGGGTTCCATCTTTTGGCTTACTTCTCTTCTTGATGTTGAGCAGCTCCTGCTCGATCCTCAGGCAGATGGACTGAGTCAGCTCCTTGGAGATCCGCTGGAAGGCGTCAAAGTCCTCCACCTCGAACACGTGATTGTCCGACGGCTCGTTGGCGATGGCCTCCAGCTCGGACCGGACCGCGTCCTTCACGCCGACGGCAAAGATCTCCACGTCAGTATTCCTCAGTTTGGTGGCCGCGTCCTTGAAAGAGTCCGACGACTTTCCGTCGGTGATCAGGACCATGACGCGGGGGACGTTCGCTCTGGCGCCGCGGTTCGTGATGAAGATCTTCTCCCTCACGTAGGTCATGGCCTTGCCGGTGTTTGTGGAGCCGCCGCGGTAGGGGAAGCTGCGCACGGCCTTGACGACGGCGCTGATGTCGTGGTGGGTGTTGAGGGCGAACTCGGTGTGCGGGTCACGGCTGTACTGCACCAAGCTGAGCTGGACCTTGCTGGGGCCGATGTCAAAGGAGTTGACCAGAACCTCCAAGAAGGCGCGGACTTTCGCAAAGTTTTGTAATCCAATACTGTAGGAGCCGTCCACCAGGAGGACCACGTCAGCCTGCACATCCACCCCGAGGGAGCACTCTGTCAGAGCACAGAGAGCGAAGGGTTACATGACAACCGAGCAGCGCTGCAGACTGTGTACAGAGAAAATTTGTTTCGGTCAAATGTGATGCACAGTGAATCACTTTACCAGTTGACACCTTGACGGGCTGGGTCTTCTCCATGGCTAAGATGGCCTCACTGGGAGTCAGACCTTTGAGGGCGTACAGGCTGATCTGATACTCGGTCTCAGGGGAGAGGTCACGGACATTGATGGATGTTTGCGTGGGCCCAATATAGAGCTCTTGGCGCTTCATTCCAAACAGCATGGGAATAAGCGTGAGCTTGTAGCCAGTGATTTCTCCAAGTGAGGGATCCCACGTGACCCTCATAGACTTTGATGCAATTTCTGTGACCTGCAGGTTCGACGCTGGCTCCACCACTGGTGGAGTAAAAAACACAATGAAACACGATGTTTTAATGGAACAGCCCGTTTTGGAATAGCTTCAGCAGCCTCGGTCTTTAACTCACTCTCTTCTCCGCTGATGAGCGAGGTCAGCTGCTCATCAACTCCCGAGCACACCTCGGTGATGATCTTCCTCTGTACCTCCTGGATCTGGTCAAAGTTGGGCACATTGTACACGTGTTTGCTGTGCGGCGTCGAAGCCATCTCCCTCAGCTCATCCTCATCCGCTCCTTTGATACCTGAGAAAGGAAATTCAAAACAGCGCCAATAACTCACATGTTCCCTCTGTCTGCACCACAGCTGTGACAGACTGTTGACAGTTTTAGAGGAGTGCTTATGTTCGAAAGAAAAACAGCATCTGAGTCAAACGGGAACCTTGCGATGAGCAATCGATGGAAAATCGATTGGTTTCCAAGAATGGGGAGACTTATGCATGGCAGAACAAAATTCAACAGAACACTGAAGAATAAACCATACCTAGAACAAATATTTCCACTCCGATGTTCCTAAGTCTTCTAGCGTGCTCCTCCACTGGGTCCTGGGATTTTCCATCGGTGATGATCATGGCTATCTTTGGGAACGCTTTCCTGGACCCGGCCGCCTCGGTAAAGATGTTTTTTATCAGGTAATCGATGGCATCGCCTAAAAGTAAAGGAGCGCGTCCTGATTGGTAAAAGCAGCAGAACAGCTCATTGAAAACACTCCGTCGACCCCCGATGAGCACCTCACCTGTCATAGTGTTGCCTCCTTTGTAGGGCAGCGAGTTGATGGCTTGGAGCAGGTCTCCTCTCCTGGTGTAGCGGGTCAGGGGGAACTCGGTGCGGGTGTCCGTGCTGTACTGAACCACGCCCACCCTGGTCTTGTCCTCGCCGATGTCGAAGGCCCCGGCCAGGGCGCCGATGAAGCTGCGGATGTGCTTGAAGTTTTCCCTGCCCACGCTCCACGAGCCGTCCACCAGGAAGACCAAGTCTGCGATGGCGCTGACAGAGCACTCTGCAAGCAGACAGCGGAGAAACAGGACGGTGAGGCGAAAGCCGAGCAGACTTTTTTTGATTGATCCAGATTAGTAACAGCTTGGGTTTTACTGGCAGTTAATGATGCGTGTAAGAGCCCAAAATGTAGCAGGGGGAAGAAAAAAAACACATCTTTATGATGTCTCAAATTAATATCCAAAAACAGCATGGCAGCAATGGTTTGGTCTCGGAAAGATATTTTGTATTGGCTCGTTTCCTCTGCCTGTCTGTCAAAATAAAAGCAAGTCCTTGACAGCTAGTTGGATCGCTGAGAGATATGCATTCTGACATCAAAGGGAATCGAAAGCCTGTGCCAAACAGTGGGCTGGTATAGTTATTCCAGCAGACGGAGGCACCAAAAAAAAGAGGCTTTATAGACTAAACATTCAGCAAAAAGTTCCACCAGCGAAGTTTTCTTTTTTTCATACTCTGAAATCCACAGGGCTTTAAATCAGAGACGAAATTTTCTGGAACATTTGCGATGACTCTATCGGAATAATTGGCAGGGCTTACACGGCTGGACCTTAATCCTCCCTCCCCCCACGGTCCCATTGACGTTCAATTTGACTCCTCGCATCTCTGAAGTCACATTCTCAAAGGGACGGTCTCAAGGCTCGGACCACATGCTGAGCCGCTGAGTCAAACAGTTTGTGTAATTGTGAGACTGCGGTCACAGTTTCCAATCACAAGGTGAGGGGGAAAACTGTGCACATCCTCCCGTCGCTCACCACAGATTTAACACAAGCAGAGGATAGTTGGAGAAGACAGTTGGGAGCTTGAGTCTAGATGGCAGGAAGAACACGTCATTGGTTAACAACCCCCCCCCTCCCCCCTTTCACACTCCGTGACACGCAACAGAAACTCTCTCTCTCTACTACCTTCAAGCTTCTCTTTCCGTTTTTTTCCTCCCTCTAAAGATCCCACTGGTTTCAATTAGGGCAACCAGTGAGTACTTTCCCAGTCACTGTCAAAACCCCAGTCTGCTTACCCAGTGACAACCCTCAAAGAACGGTATACCTATGCCTGACCAAATTATTCCGTTTCCACGTGACAAAAAAAAAGTCTTATGCGACACTCATCAAGAGGGAAAAATACAGAGGGAGGGGGAAAACATACTTTGGGGAGCTGTGTGGAGGGTCCTGTTCAAAATATGCCTGACACTCCAGTAAACATACTCACTGATTGCATCTGACTGCGGCCTCCTGACTCGTCCGCTGGTGTTGCTGGACTGGACTGAAAACACAGGAAAAACGCTCGGTGAGTTTGCGCCGCGTGTTGCCTCCGCCACACTCACTGGGAGCTTTCGCAGAGCGGAAAACGGCAAGAAAATCAACAGGTCATAAAAAGGAAAGGCCACAGGGTGAATAAAAACAACAACACGTGTGCAAACAAATAGCTTAGCGCTACATTAGTGGGAAAACATCTCGCAGTCCAAGAGCCAGCAAACAGATGTGATTCTCTGTTAGTTTTCTACCTATTTCAATAATTATGTTGGAACTCTATTAATTAACGTTGGTATTATCCATGTTTGGTATTGGTAGATAGATGATGTCACTCTAAAGCCCGCAATGATAGTTCCCAACCTGGGGTTCCCTAAAATGGGAACCCCTTGACCTAGGACCAAAGATCATAGGCGGAGCACGAGGCTTTGCCTGCTCTAAGGTTGTCCAAACGACATCTGCACATTTCTAAGAGAACACACACCGCATGTACTTACTGGTCAGTTGTCCAAAGATGGGTATGCTCTCCTCAGACCCATAAAAGGAGTTTATTGACACTGAATAGTCCAAGTCAGGGGTCAGATCTGTGATGGAGGTGGTGGTGGCGTATGCATCGAGCGTAAAGTCTCGAGTGGGTTCGTCTGGAAGGGAGGAAACCGAGCGTTAGCGCGATCAAAGGTCTCATGAGAGTGTTTGTGTGCGTTTCAGAACATTACCAACCTGCATCTGATGTTACTTGTATTCTGAAGCCCTCTATCCTGGCCGAGGGTCTCGCCCATGACATTTCCACTGTGTTCTCATTGAGAATTTTAAATTTCAAGTTAGAGGGCGGTTCCACTGCAAACAAGAGACCAAACCAAGTTAGAGGACCGTACATCAGGGGGGAATCTTGTATTGATATTATTGTATTTCTGTTCAATCAGGCATTCAGATTAATCCCCAACGACAAACACTTCAAGACTGAAGTGGTCTTGTTTGTTGTTGGGTGGGCAGAGACACACAGCACTGACTCGTGAGGGTGAGGAACACGTGACAACATTGATAAAAAAGTGTGAGAAGCCATTTTTTTTGGAGAGGACGGGGGAGGAGGGGGGGGTACAAAATGGCACTTGTTTGAGTTGCCCGGCCGCGACGGGCCTGCAACTCAAGCACTGGCATACACGTCATGTGCACGACTCCACGCAAACTCTACCAAAGTGCAAACACTGAGTGAACCATCCAACACATGCTAAGTGCAGTCATTACATCGCATGCCCCCGACCACATACTCAACCGCTTTCATGACGGAGCTGAGCTCAGCACGGCAAAAATACATCAGTGATTCATTCTCAAGTTGCTGATTATACAATGGAATCAAGCTGGCCATATATCTGTTGATGTAACTCGACAAAAAAATTGAACACCATATGTTGTATATACATTGTATATAAACATATCTCATGGGCAGGGAAGTTGTTGTTTACTCGGTTAGGGATTCTTTGCATGAGTGAGTGAGACAATATCCATTGCAAACCTTTCAAAAAGAATACACAATTCGTCACCGCAGACTCTTGTGTACTTTTTTCTTTGATGCATGTGAGACACGAGACTTCTTTAGTCAATCCAATGTACCGTGACATAAAACGATATGTACAACAACAAAAAAAAAACAACCGAACACACACAAGGACACAGTGTGACGAGGCCGCGCGCCGTCACACTGCGCTGACGTGATCACAGCATCATGCATCATGTACATGAGAAAGTTGTTGCACTCAACAACTTTGATGGACTGGACAGGAGTTTTCCATGTACAGTTGGGACCACACAGACAGAGACGACAGACATATTTTAGAATGATATTCTTCTCTTACGTCTTCGAGGTCTTCGAGTGAAGGGGGAGTCTCAGGTTAGATGCACTGTGTTAACTCTGAACAGGAGTTGTTCACATGCATGATCGGTAATACAAGGAATTTAAAGAGACGAGCACCAAAGTGCAAGTAACCTGTTAATCGAAGTGTCAGTATTAGTTCAGTATTTGAGATGTCTTTCTTCTGGTTATCATTAGTAATCAAACTATGATTTAAAGGTACATGCACGTTGTGAGAAGGGTTGGTTTCAGTGTGTGTGTGTGTGTGTGTGTGTGTGTGTGTGTGTGTGTGTGTGTGTGTGTGTGTGTGTGTGTCTCAAGCCTCAAACTCGCAACAGTCAACAAAGTCACTCCTTGCATAAACATCAGTCGATGAATCAGGCAAACAGCGTGCAGCTTGACGGCGAGTTCAGATTTAATTGCACGAGTGCCACTTTAAACGGGTGAGAAGTGGCAGCTCAGTATTGACACATTCATTAGGTGTGTTTGCTGTTGAGGGGAGGAAGACGTGCGGATGTGTAGAACTCGGGGGGCGGGTGGATGATGGGACATGGGCCACGCCCGCTTACATGCAGCTCAACATCACATGTTACATCATGAATTAGTACTTGGTGTCAAACACAACATGGAATTATCGAATACAGCTGAGAATGGACAATGAATGAAAATCACCATTTTTGAATTAGCTGTAGTTCCATTAGTAGCATGCAATGATGGTGGATGGGTAAAGTGATGCAGCATGCACTGGACACGTGGTCGCATGCCAGCTGGTGGTAAGGATGCCCCGAGAATATCATTGTAAAATACGCTATGAGGACGAAGCGCCATAGCTTGGGACACAGTGAATGTACAGGCAGATGACGAACAGGAGCCCACCAGATACTCAAAAACTGGGATTGGAGGATCACCAACCTGGCGTTTCAACTCAAGGAGTCCCGATGGACCGTGTTTCCCCCTCATTTCTCCACGTGTACGCATCTCCAACACCAAAAGGGGTGTAGACGCATGTGCTGGTGTGTGTGTGGGTGTGAATGAGTTGGAGGGAGGGGGGGTGAATAGGAGGTATGAGGACGATGGATTCATGGTGTGAAAATTCAGGAAAAAGGCTTTTTTTTAGAGGGGGGCAATTGCTGTCACTCCCACGTGGGTGAAGCCATTCGAGCGAGTCCGTTCAGTTTGTTACGAGGGCTTCAACCACATGTCCTTCTGGTTTCAGAGTGCAGTCGAGAAACAAAGGCGGTTGAGGCGGAATAACAGTCTCCTGGGTGTTCTCTAAACATTGCGGTCGCGTTTGTTATCTGGAGGTCTGTCCCATCAGTTCCTAATAAAGGACACCTCTGGCTTCCAAGGGGGCCCGAGTCTGGCTACTGTTACCTCAACCTCCAGTCGGCCAAGCCAGCCAGCAATCCTGCTGCTGCGCCGCTGCCAGGAGGAGCGACCGAAAAAAAGGAGGAGGGACGGGGGCGGGAGGGGGGGGGGAGAACACCGACTCTCCCAAAGAGGCCGGACAGATGCCAAAGTAATTCCGCAGCATGTGCTGACATTAAACATTACTGCATATTAACTTTCCATATGTCTTGCAAGTCAGCGTTTTCGCGAATACCCGCAAAAAAAAGGGGGGGGCGGGGGGGCCGAGAATGGCTCTTTGTCTTTGGGCTGTCGGAGGATTAATTTGCTGCTCTCGTATTTCATCTTTCCATTCCATTAGAGGAGATATGTGAGAGTTGACTCCTCTCACCACGCAAGAGGGCTTTTAGGGAGGGAAAGAAATCACAGGGTTTCCATCCTATATTTCCATTTTTTGCCAATATTGGGGACTCGACCGCCTGCATGTGAAACTGCAGCGAGCCACTTTTCTGTCAAAGCGGACAAAAGTTCGACAGGTCCTTAACTGTCTTTGACATGTTTGCTCCAAAGACGTGTAAAAGGACAGAATTTTACTTCAACTTGAAGTGAACATTAGATTGTTGTTATAAAAAGTCTGTCCAAGGTGCACGCAGTGACACTTCTAAATGAAAATGTGTACTTTTGATGTTTATTGGGGGGAATTATTCATACTTTATCCAGTGAGTTTTATTTCTTCAGACAATACCTCATTTTACTGACTGACTTTAAACCGTTGTCGTAAAAATCTAAAGCTTTACAAGATCCTACTTTATTCCTCACAATCATCTCCATGTCCAGGGTTTCGGAGCGTAATTACCGAGGATTTCGCTTCACCGTTCATTCTTTAGAGAAAAAACTATTGAGAGTCGATAAACTAAGCCACCCTAAAAACCCCGATGAAATTTTACCAGGGAAACATTGACCACAAAATAACCTAAACTATTTACTTTTGAGCCTTGTTGTTTATTGCGTTTAATTGGATATTGCAAATGAAATAAACTCCAGGAAGTTTCCTGCCAAATGCGAAGGAGGAAATTGTTTTTCAAAGTACTGGTTAAAAAGCGTGAAAGTCGCAGCCTGTCTGGAGGTAAATGAGACCTGGCTTCAGGTTTCACATCAAAGCCTGTAATGAGTCTTGACAGATAAATTGGACGAAATGTGCTTCAAATGAGGCAGAGGGAAAAAAAAAACATGACAAGCATCAAGGAACATCATCAAATAGCATACACATGAAATAAGAAGGACTTTATTCAGGTTATCAGTACAAACAGGTGAAATGTGATGACTTCCTGACATTAGAGGGATAGCTTACGTTCTCTGAAGTGGGGTTTTATGAAGTACTTATCCGTAATCCTACGGTCGATGGCAGCTGACACGTTCACTGAGCTTTTTTTTTTTTCAGGTGGAGAATTTAGGGGCTGTCGGATATTTTCGGTGGCTTGAACGCAACTTTTATTGCTCCCCCTGTCCACTTCTCCGAACCAGTAATGTGCTGACCCCATACATAAGTACCTCTTAAAGCCCCACTTTGAGAGAAAAAAAAAAAGCGCCAACCATCCCTTTAAAGTGAATTCCTGTAACATAAATAACCAGAGGAGATAATAGGTGGAAGGAGGAGGTAAAGGGAAAGAATGGGAGAGCGTGAGGAAGTGGAGAGGAGGCCAGGTGGTTTCGTTTACCTTGAGCATCTATGGAGGAGAACAGGGCCGCCAAGAAGGCAGCCGTGGCCAGTGACAGCCCCAGCTTCATGTTTGGCCCTTGAGAGTCAGCAGCGCATCAATCAGTCTGCGGGGGGAGAAAAAGAGGGGGAGAATGCATTAAAGCTGCAGATCGAGCTCACTGTGTGTTTTATAACTGGACATGTTTGGGATGGCATCGTGTGCGCTTGCCCTTTGAAGTCGGATTACATAACCGACGCCGTCAGCAGCCGTTCACGCAGAACGCTCCCCTGAGCTGTGTTATCTTTGATTCGGATCTCGATTGATAGCTCTAATGACTTAATCGTCTGTCTGTCACGATCACCAAAAAGTGCAAGATCCATCTCGACCGGCTTGCGCAACGCGTGCCACACCCTGCTGCCTTTCAGCTGACACCCACACCCTGAGGTAGACCTGCACCGCGTGACACGCTGGAGGTAGAGGAAACTATTCGACATATGTTAATCTGACTTGATTTCCATCCACATGCATTGAATATCTGCTGTTTCCTGGTACTGCAGGTCCTGCACACAGTCTGACTGGGTGTTCAGGCGTGCAAAATCACAGACGTCATCCTGCATGCTATCAATCAGATACATAGACACATAGACAGACAGACAGATAGATAGATAGATAGATAGATAGATAGATAGATAGATAGATAGATAGATAGA
>JAUESF010000048.1:4095875-4108958 GCA_032274765.1 Malacoctenus tetranemus
CTGGTCCACATTCATCAGCTGTTTATTTACTATTATTTTGTTTGATTGTGAGAGAACCACTTTGCATCTTTCAGTTTGAAGGAAGATCTTTCCATCTAATTTGCACCTCTGTCTTTCCTGCGTTTGTGCGTGCAGCCTTCAGGCCTTTGTGTGTCTGTTGTATATTTGACATAGATTTTGATGCTTTTGTGCACATCATCACCAAATCAGCTCCGATCCTGAGTGTTTACATGATGCTGTTCTTATAGTCTCTTAGGAAAAATAGACATTATGTGTCGGTACAATTAAACTATAAAGGAGGTGCGGCACTGCCAAGTCTGAGTAGTCTTTTTTTTTGCATTTGTCAGTCTCTTGGCTCCTGCAGTATGTGTCTTAATGTGTGTCTGTGTGTGTGTGTGACCGTGTTTTGCACCTACAGCCTTTAAATCAGCTCAGTGGTCTAATTGTTGGAATTATCTCGCTGCCGCTGCGGCTCGGGGATCACTGATTGTGTTAATGAAAGGAGATTTGTTGGAATCGAGGCACAGCTGGGTTTTCTTTCTTTCTTTCTTTCTTTCTTTCTTTTTGTTTTTTTCGGGGTTTTTTTGGTCTTTACTTGGCTCGTCATCGTCGTTACTAAACCCGGGGCGCTCTTTGTTTCGCGCGACCGAGCCGTCTGCCCTCGGTCGCGTCGGCTGAGTCACGTATCGATGAGCGCGTTTCTGTGCGTCTGAATCTCAGCTGTTTCAAACCTCCCCCCCATCCCCTTCCCTTCCTCACCCACTCCCCCACTCAGACATGACATTTTTTGCACTGTAAATAGAGTGCGGTGCAGCAGGTGCGACGCCACACATATGGCAATTAGTGAAGCGGGAAAAAGCATCAGAAGTGGTTTGATATTGTGTAATCAGACAAACAGCGAATTCCTCTCCCCCAAAAAAACAACACGAAATTACTGAACTAGATAACCAGAACATAACATCAGTGGGGTGGTGGTGGTGGGGGTGGGGGGGGGCTGTGTCTGGGTTGATTGGCTGGTTGATTTGAACCTGGAGGAGCTGACCAATGGCAGCTAATGGGATAACGAGAAGGGAAATGTCGAATCCATTCTCCATCAGCCGCTGCGGGGGCCCGTATTGACTGAGGGTGGGCAGATCCGCGCTTATCCTGGCTGTTTAATTCGTCAGTCTTATCCCTCTCGCCCCCGGTCTGCGCTGCACCTCGCTCGTGTCACATTGAGTGACTGAGATTGTCCTTGAAGGTTCCTGAAAGCGGCAATTGGCCGCTTTGATAGTATGTGTGCCCCCCCCCCCCACCTCCAAGGCTCAGAGTGCCCGAGGCCTGTCCTGTTTCAGATCACACCTGTCTTCCTCTTCTTATTAGCCTCTCGTGTCCTGCTAATTCTCACGCAGACGGACGGAAGGAGCGCGCCTTAAATTGCTTCTGTCATTCACGGCTATACATATATCTGGAGGATCTCTGTAAGTAAGCTGAGATGAGGGGCGGCTTTGCGGCGCCCGCTTTAGACGTCTTCCGCATTCTCTCATCTATATTCTGGTCAGGGGTCAAGGAGTTTCTGAGTGCACGCCGCCGTCAGGCATCTGCATCTCCAGCGAGAACACCCAGTTATCCCGATTCATGGTCTCTGCCTCGTTACCGAGGAAAAAGAGCTGATTTGGAGAGCGTGAAGAAGGGTGCGTCGACTCGCTCATCTCTCACCCCCCCCCCTGTCTACATGCCTCCCTGCATCCGGGCAGAATGTGATTAAAATCAACTTGTGTCCATCACGGGCGGGGTCTGTGAGTCGGGCAATAGATGCTCCATCACAGGCAACCTGCCGTCTTGTCCTCGAAGGCATCATTACGCTAACAACTGCGGCGCTCGTTGGAAAAGTAAAGGAGAAATCGAGGAGATGAAAACCTAATTAGAGGCGAGAAAACGGGAGAAAGACGATGGAGTTCTTAAAGAGGCTGCGGCGAGGGCTGCTGGTTTTTTGCTTGTTCAAGTGTGTTAACAGGTTTATCTGTGGACAAAGTCAAGTCGAGTGTGTGTAAACTGCACAAAGACGAGAGCGGCAACTCTGGTAATTAACCCAATGGCTGTTGATTCACTAAATAGCTGCTAATTATCTAAAAAGCTGCTGAGTAACGAAATGGCCTTCACCACGTCGGGGCCTTCGAGTGAAGTTGAACATGCTGATAGTCAGGTGGCTGTTTCCAAGGTGACCCTGAGTTTTCACTGCCGTTTAGACCTTTCACTTGGTAACGGTTACCGACCACGTTTTGCGGTGTCCAGTAACTCCGAGCCTGAAAGAGCAACTTCTGCGTCAATCTCTAATTCAGCGCATAAAGCTATTATTGAAGTTCTGCAGTGACACATTAGCTGAGCTGTCAGATCTGTGGGGGTCAGTCCGGTGACGGATTCGCTCATTAAGTTCTGATGAAGTGACATCAGTTAGTAGGGAGTCAGATGGCGGTGCATTGATGTTATTTTTGGTCCGTTTCGAGTCGATCAGTCATTGCTAAAGTCTCCCAGTGCTGTGCTGCACGCACTCCCGAGGGGGGGGGTGGCAGGGGGTGAGAGAGAGAGAGAGCTTCTCTGTTGTCGTGCAGAACTTGGCCAAACATCACGTCCTGAAAGAAAGAAAAGGGATGAATGAACGAATGGGAACAAACACAAAATAGAAACAAAGCAGCTGACATCATCGGACAATATGCAGCTGACAGCCTCCATTAAAAAGCATGCTAACGTGTATTTATGGTCACTTATAGATTATAAAAAGTGCCGCAGAGGAAAAAAAGGCTTTGAAGCTCAGATTATAGCTGCAGTCAAGCTCAGAAGCAGCTTGTTTTTTTAGTTTAAATGACGGTTGACAAACAAATTTTGCTGCAGTATTTTCAGTGGTATTGTGTGAACAGAAACTTCTGGAAAAGCGTGTTTCTAGAACACGTTTTGAAAATGTGATTTGATCCTCATGAGAATCCAGGCATAAAGACGGAGAGCGTGAGACAGATAGGACACTGAATTTGCATGCGTTTGATGGGGATGTATATAAAAAGGCAGAAGAACGGCGCGGCAGCGAAGCCCTCGTCCATCCCGGTACGGAGCGCCAGGAGACAGATTCATGACAGAGATCGATCAGGAAGGAGAGCGAGGCGTACCTCCAGCAGATGGTTGTCTGGGCCGGTCGTCAGCCCCCGCTCTGAATAATGGCTGCATCAGCCATCACCCACCAACTAAGTGAGCCTCACAGGAGGGGAGCCCTACAGATGTTCCGCCTTGTACGCAGCCATCCACCAAGTGCACAGGCCAGATGAGCCGAGCCCAAATTAAATTTGTTGACGCTGCATTGAACATCGATTATGGCTGGCGGTCGTGACGGGAGAGTTTGGACTCCTGCAGCAGCGGTCCCGCAGACTTGCTCACCTTCGGCTCACGCTGTTGGTCGTCGATGCGTCAGCCGGCCTTTTGATGTAAAAAAATCTGAATATAAAGTATGAAAATCCTTTGAATTGAATTGGACTGGATCAATTGTGAGCGACCTCGGGACAGTGTCGCAGCAGCAGCAGCGGAGCGCAGTGATGGATATCTCCTCCGTGACCTGATGTGGCCCAGCTCTCGCCCCCCCCCTCCACACACACGAAGAATGAGAACGCACTCGGAGGAGGCGCGCCGCTCTCTCTCACCTCCCGCCACGCAGCCCCGCGCTCTCACAACTCATCCAGGCCTATTCCTATCCCTTAAACGAGGTCAAACGCGGTATCAAGAGTATCGGTGAAAGTTATTTCAATGACGTTTGGCGGCAAAGGGGGGAAAAAAAAAAAGAAACGCCAGAAGGCCCGGTCTCAATACATCACAGACGGCAAGGTAAAGGAAAGGGCTAAAAATACTCATCTCCTCCTCTTCCTCCTCCTCTTCCTCCTCCTCTCCTCGTCGCCGCCTTCGCTCTCCTTAAACAAAATGCAGAGGTTGGCAGAGCTGGCTTATGAATATCTCCCGAGATCTATTGCTCCTCCTGACGAGGAAGTGGGCCGGGGCTTCGCACGGAGTCAGCGCTCGGAGTTTAGCTAATTCAGCCGAGTTTCGTTAGCGAGCGTGCGCTGAGGGCGAGAGCGCCATGCCGGTGTTTTGAGGGATCGGTTTAAACCCCTTGGCGAGACTCCAAGTCAAGGAAACATAGCAGTGAAGGAGTGTAGCAGGGTTACAGCACACCAATAATAAATGAAGTTAAAAAAAAAGAAAAGCCCTCCCCACAATGAGAGGCATCAATCTATAAGCTATTAACTTGAAGGTTATTTGAACGCTCCAATTTAAACTTCATGCAGGGCGGTTTTATGACTTAATTTCAGGCTTTTAAAGGGATTGAAGGTGGAAGTTTGATTGAGGGGGCGTGTTGATCAAGTTTATAGAGCCGCAGTAATAGATACGTTAGCACTAGCTTTGCTGACACAAGGCCTATTTACGTCTAATAAATATCCGAGAACTGACCGATTTCTGGATTTTCCCCTGAGAGCCCGTCCGTTCATGTGTACCTGCCAGTCAGACTCGTATTGTTCTTTCACCTCTAGGCAAATGAATGAAAAATTAAATCGTCCTCGGCTGCAGCTCCTCAGGTTTACTACCTTTCATCTTCCACTCTAGACTGCGACGATGTTGCTTTCGTTGAAGACCCAGATGTGGGACAGCGACGGTGTGTAGCCTACTTAGCAGCCTGATGAGCTCCCACACTGGGACAGCTAAAAGCACCATTTATGCCAGACAACACTCGCCTGCATGGAGTCTGTCATCTAAAGGTTCAGCGCGCGAGCACGTTCGTACGACGTCCCAAAATAACCCTCTGTCGTCGCCCTGAATCAGATGAGATATAGATTGCACTGAAGTGATATTTCCTCACCATCTGAGCATTTAACCTCGCTCACCTTCAGCTCGCTTCAATCCTCGTAGCCACGGCGCCCCCGCCTCCGGGCTTCCAGCTGAAACACAAAAGGGCCTCCCTCCTTTGAACTGTCAGACTGTATTGTTTTCCCTACAAGCTCTCCTTTTGTCATCTCCATAGCTTTCACTGCCTTTCTCAGCAGTTTACTGCGCCGCCAAGGTCGTGGCTATTATTCCCCCAGCCCCCCTCCCCCCCCCCCAACCGCGCGAGCAACTGGGACCAGAGGAGAGCGGCACCGACAAAGGAAGGTCATCCGGGCCCCGCCGCTCGACGACCGCTTTATATCTCCGGCGTGAACCTTCATGAGCATAACGGCTGTCCAAAGCAGGGGAGGAGCGCATCGAGCACGGTGACGGACTGGTGCAATTTGAGCGCCGGCGGTGTTCGGAGCAAGGCGGTGATCGGTAATGGAGTTTTCAGTGAGCAATGGCCGGACAGTCCCTTAACATGCTCTCATATCGGCGTCGCTCTTTGTGTCTGCCAGCCAGCATGACGAGTGGGTCGCATTAGATGTGTGCCGCCGTCTCCTGCCCCACATCGGCCATTCCTGGTTGTTTATTTAGTTGTTTTTTAGCTTGATCTTCGGCGAGGGTCAGGAAGGTCAAGCAAATAATCTGTGGGTTTGAGGAGTCAAAAGAAAAGAGCCGACACATGATTAACCCCTGCCTGGAATCGACGGGCGCTCACCTCCCTCATTTCGGAACTCCAGATCTGTCATCGCAGCAACTCGGGGTGAAAGCCTTTGATGGAAAATGTAGGTTAAATACACAGAGGAGCAGATCTTATTAGTGTTTCCCCGCGAGAGGAGCGGTTATTTGATCTGCTCCCTTCCGTTGCATAACTGAGAGGAGTGAGAGAATGCGAGGGAGCCCTGAATAATCCATGTTTGTTTCAGGAAAGCATATTCTCGCTCGCTCGGCGTCCAATCAGCTGTAATTAGAGCCCAGATTCCAACTAATTTAATAAGCGCTCCATCGGAAATGTGTGGGCGTAGTCTCCCATGTTTACCATAGTGCGTGGCATCCTGGTTTGAAACAAGGCCAGCTGCGAGCTAAAGACAATACTTAGCTTCCTCTGTGAATCTGTTTCAATCTGTTATTTATTGTCTGACATGTGGAAGATGCCGGATGGAAGAGATCATTTTTGGCTATTTCACATGAGTAGAACTTTTTTGAAAACATTATGCTGTCCAGCTCTACAACCCTGCAAACACAACGTCAAGATTTAAGAGAGCTAAAATTATAATAGATTAAATGAAATGTTTCTTTCTGACATCGAAATACATCATATCTGCCTTCTTATTGCACTCTTTTTTGTCATAAGCCTTTATTTCATGGTTGTTTCTCGCCTTGCTGTCATAGAGCAGGTTAACGTGTGTCAGTAATCTCATTACTTGGTGTCAGATAAAGCAGCCCGCTCAGATAACACCCATTCCCCCCCTTCACACTCCCGTGGGTGTCTGCATTGTTTCACTCGTCTATTAGCCCATCCTACCGTCTCACTGGGTAATAACAGCCCGCCTTTGGGAGCAGCATTAGAAGAGTCCTCTCCTTTAGCAGCCTTTTCTACACCGTGGTGTTTTCTACATGGCTGTGTGAGTTGGCCTGATACCCTGTGTGAGCAGCCTGCCCGCCTGCCTGCGCTCAGCACGGCCAGTGTTATCCGCCAATCTTAGGGGGACGGCAGCCGCCATCTCCATCCTTATCAGCAGCACACATAATAACCACACACCAGACCGGGGCGCCGCGCTGCTTTCACAAAATAGTTTTATTGGTAAAAAATAGAACTACTTGCACAAGCACATTGAGACAACTGTATCAGAACTTGTGAACCTGTTCATCATCACAAATATGCTCTGGCAAAGTAAGAAGTGCTAAAGCATCCACAAAAATAAGCTGCGGTTATCAAAATGATAGATCTCGGTTACAGTATACGCAGGAGAGTTGTAACTCTTTAGACTTTTAGGACCTAGTCACTTTGCACTCTGGCCATTTAGAAGCTTATGGAATTGCGTGCTGATGATCAAGCTGCACAGCCACAAAAAAGAGAAATCTTTAGCTGAGTCCTATCAGACGGAAATCCTTCTGTATTGCTCTCGCTCTCTCTCTCTCTCTCTCTCTCTCTCTCTCTCCTTTTCTCTCTCTCTTTTATGTATTGTTTTTCTTCTCCAGAGTGTGTTGTGTTTCTGGTCCAGGGAGCTTGGAACGCTCTGAACCAAAATGTCGTCCACTAAAGTTAACACAAGTAAAGGTGCACTGAGTCGTCTTCTTATAAAGAAGATATGGTATGAATATGGTTCAGTATCTTATATTGAAACAGTCCGAGGGAGCTCGGATCCCCCAGTAAAAAAAACCAACCAAACAAAAACAAAACCCCGACAACAACAAAAACAGTTTAGATGCTTGTGTACAGCCGTCACAGACCTGCAGTGAAGCAGAATTCCTGAAACAAATCCGTTTGTTCCTCGAGAAACACAGACCACACGCGTGTCTGAGCACCACCACCACCCTCCCCCCCTCCCCCCCTGTACCCAGTGAAGTCTGGCTGTGCTTTGGGAAGTGAGGAGTGAAAGAGGATTCAAAATAACCCTCGAAAGCTGCACTGGACTGTACACGAGCATCTCGTCGACTTAGTCTGGCAGAACAAATCACAAATCCATAAACATTTTGCTTATGTATATTTCATGTACAAACAACGCAATAAAAAAATAAACACAAACAACTCCGGTTATTATTAAAACGTGTCATCATGAGACGATTTTGGCACATTCTCAAAACACATAGTGTGTCTGTATTAGTTGATGACATGGCACATTCTTTATTTTGTTTATTGCATTGGTTATGGTGCCTGGGCAGTGAGTCGTTGTCAGGAGGCCAGTTCTGTTGGCTCTGAGGAAGGGCGTGTGCTGGGGGGAGTGGGGGTGGGTGGGAGGGGGAGGGCGGAGTGGGGGGGTGGGGTGAAGCCTCGCCCCCACAGGGCTTAGCCAGGACCGGTAGCGGTGCCCGCAGAGATGCCCGTGGCGTGCCGGCAGCAGCCTGCAGGTGGCGAGCTGGGCTCAGCCATCTGCTCTCCCTCAGGAAGCTGCATGTTTATGAGAGAGCAGAGGAGGAAACGTGCAGTTCCATACATCACTGCCGAGGCCTGTCTCAGGCACAAAAACAGTCCTCCTCCTTTATCCTCGCCGCAGAAAAAGAAAGGAAGAAAAAAAAAGGGAAAGGCGACACGCGTTCGGGGTTTGTGAGAGCGAACGCAAAAAAAAAAAGAAAAGAAGCCGCACCAGTGGCACATGAGTGGGAGGGAGTTTTGTTTGTGTGTGTGCACGTGTGTGCGTGTGGGGGGGGAAGACATGCTTTCAACATGCATCAGCGTTCTCGTTCCCGGAGTCACATCCGTTTGACACAAGCGGGACAGGAGGGGGAATGAATAAAGGAGGGCGACTGGTGGGAAGCGCAGGGAGGAACGGTGGCACATGCAGGGGTGGGTGCAGTTCGGAGCCAGAGAGAGACCTTCTGCAGGTGCAGAACCGGCCGCGTATGCGCACTGCTGACGCACTCAGGAAAACAAGTCACATATGGAGAATGACTCAAAAGCTTTTTAGCTGCCTGCCACACAGCCAGCCAGTCGACCATGACTCCAGACGCTCCTCTTTTTTTCCCTCTTTGTGTTTTGCCCCTTTCCGCCACTGCACCATTAAACATCAGCTCATCTCTATTAGACGCCCAAAGAGTCGGTTTGGCGAGGATGAATGTTTTCCGGAACCTCTGACCAAGGGATGCCGTCTCATGTCCCTGGCTAATAAAGCGGATTAGTCAGAGTGGTGCGAGCGGGAGGGTCTGATTAAAGCTCACAGCTCGAGAAAAGATGCCCCCCCCCCACCCTCACCCCCACCCCTCTCCTTCCCAAACAACTTCCCTGACTGACGTTGCACATACTCCCAGACAAGAAAGACATTTGAAAGCTGAATTCTGTTACCATGGCAGTGCGGAGGCGGATGACAGGAGTGAAAAGCACATGCAAGGGAAAAAAAAAAAAAAAAAGATGATGATGATGATGAAGATGCCGGCGCGTCTGTTTACTGTGTTTTACATGAAGACGCACAAGTGCATGTGTAACAGTGCAGATGTGCATGTCTGGAATAGATGGGGACGGGGCGAGACGCTGCTCGCAGGCAGGCTTGTTTTGGTTTGGATGGAAAAACACGAACGGAGGAGAAAGTGCTCGGCGCCGAAAGCCTTGAATCCGCCCCCCTCCCCAACATCCCCCCCACCCCCCTCCTCCTCTCAGTCAGTTCCTCTCCGTCTCTCTCATAACTCGCACCTGCAGAGAGAAGACGCAGGCATCGGTTTGTCTGCGATTTCTCCCACCACCCCGCACACCACCACCACCACCACCACCACCCCTCATATTCAGCCCAGCAGCCCGCATCCACTCCTCCTGACAGTCCTCTTTGAACAGTTACAGCAGGGTAATGTTTCTACAGCTTTTCAGGCACAGGCATTGTGTGGCTACGTCTCAGTCCTCTACCAGGCATTCCGCTGTATTAATACACAGACAGGCTCCACACAGCATGCTCTAGAGGCAAAATATCAACATCGTTCTAGTAGCTAGGAAAAATATGACCATTTATTTTTCAATCGACTCCACGTAGCATTCTAGTGGACAGGGATCAGAAAAACCTACAAAGGCTTGCTATGAAAGGGTTTTTACTTACTGCTGTTGGGGCGTTATATTGCCTATTTTGCAAAATGACGGGGTGCAGGACGATTGTAAATAGCAGCTAAACGATTGCTTTTTTTTCCTCCTCCGATTCAAAACCTTTGGCGAGGAAAGAAAAAAAAAAAAAAGAACCATCTACACGGAAGGCTTCCTTATTTGCTTAATCCATCCCTCAGGGAACTCTTTCTGTGATTTACTGATGAAGGGTGTCTGCGTTTGGTTAGCGGGCTTCCTTCGGTTCTGCAGCACCTTATCCTGGCTCCTTACACATTCACGCTGTTTGTTCCAAGGCGCTGCTCAGGGAATACCTCCACTGCTTGTGCTTGCAAAACAGAATAAAGGGAGAAGAGCGAGATAGAGGAGGAGGAGGAGGAGGAGGAGGAGGAGGAGGGGGGATGAATTCAAAGTTGTTGCCCTCCTCTCGCATCTTTTCTCCACCTCCAGCTGGAGCGGAGCCTTGTGTGTAGCATAAGCTGTGATGGTCCACCCCCCCACCCCCTCACCCCCGGGGCTCGTCTCCTTTTAGCCGTAGCACACACAGTGCTGCTTTATTACACGTAGTCCTGCAGGCTGTAGCCGGTCTTATTGTCTAATGGGGAGAGAGAGCAGTACTGGTGCTGGAGCTCCTGCTGCTGCTGGAGCAGCTGTTGCTGCTGCTGCTGGAGCAGCAGCTTGTCGGGGGGAGGGAGCAGGACCAGGTCCTGGGGGCCGTGCCTCTTCCCCGAGCACGACATGCAGAAGATGGACCCCCCCACGAAGAGGAAGCCCGCGGAGACGAAGGCCACGTACACGGCACCCCCGGGCTCGAACTTATTGCTCTCGGGCACGCTGGAGTCCAGGAAGTTGGTGATGACCTCGTTGGTGAACCACGACGCGGGCACCAGACACAGAAAGCCCGCGGCGACGAAGCAGCCCCCGCTGGCGATGGCGGCGTGCCGCTTGGAGCGCCGTCCCCCGCCCCAGCGCGTGCACTTCAGTCCCAGGGACGCCAGGCAGAGGCCCATGGCGGCCAGCACGCAGCACAGCACCATGGTGGTGCGGGCAGTCTGCAGGTACGCCGGCAGCGACAGCACCGAGTACTTGAGCGTGCAGCTGAACATGCCGGTGCTGTACCATGTGCAGTCCATCCACAGCCCCTGCATCTGGGAGATGGCCGTGATGATGTTGGAGCCCACGTCGGCGCTGACCTTCCAGTTGGGCAGCAGCGTGGCCACCATGGCGCCCATGATGCCCAGCAGGGCCAGTACAAATCCAAAGATCTGCATGCCCGTGGATGCCATGCTCCCGTCTCTGGTCGACACTGCTGCTGCTGCTGCTGCTGCTGCTGCTGCTGCTGCTGCTGCTGCTGCTGCCTCCTCAGCCGTTGTCCTCTCCAGGCAGCATTCAACCCGGCGCCAGCCAGGCTCGTAGACCCCGCTCAGCCCAGCCGCCTCTCTGCCCCCCCCACTCTGCCTGTAGTGCGCGGTGGTGTTATCAGCCGGCCAGTCCGATCCCTCAGCTCCTCGGCTGCAGCTCCACTGGACTGGACGCGTGAGAGAGGATAGAGAGAGAGAGAGAGAGAGACGGAGGAGAGAAGAAATTGGAGTGAGTGGGTCTCCTCACGCTCCTTTCTTCTTTCTCATCTCATTCACCTCACACAAGCACAGACTTCTGTTTTTTTTCCCTCCCTCCTGGCTGGAAACAAAGGACAGCGTGAGGCACCAGCAAGCAGAGCTGGCACTGGCTGTCTGTAGGTAAGCAAAACACTGGGAGCTTGTTGTGCATGTATGCATTTTCTGCGTGCTGCCTTAGCCTTCGCAGAGCCCCATAGAGCTGTTACTGGAGAGGGAGAAATGAGTTTGTGGCATTTGCAATGCTCAATAGCTATGTGGACTTAAAGCTGCAGTGCCCACTCGCACTCAAATACTGTATATTCTCCCACTTGGCTTCTCCTGCTGTTTACCTAATAGACCGAGCGTGGCTTTTAAAGAGTTACGCAGCAATAATTGAAGGAAGAAAAGCCCAGTAAATACTTGGAGAGCGGCTGAAATGGAACTTTACGAGCGCACCGGTGCTGAATATCACTGGAAATCAGTCAGAAAAACGTTCAGATTCAAACTAGTGAGTCGGTCCAGCTTGAAAAAAAAACCAACAAAACCCCCCAAAAATCCCGGAGCTCGGTGGTACTTGTTCGCCGTCGGTTTGTGGTCCAAAAAGCGGCGTTAGATGAAGCCCTTACCCCGGCTGGTGCAGAGCCGCCGCTGACGCGTCACGTTGTTGGCAGTAATTCCTGTAAACAGTCGCACTCCGAGGGGCGGCAGGCTGCTGAGGGGGCGAGCAGGAGGACGGTGCAGCCCGGACCGCCGGTCCGCCCGACACATCCATTTCCCTTAGCAACAGAGCGCGGAGAGACCACACAGGCTCGGCCGGAGCCCGGGACTGATAACCGGAGCGCTGCCTCCCTCCGTCTCCGTCTCCCTTCTTTCTCTCTCCCTCTCTCTCTCTCTCCCTCCTCCTCCTCTTCCTCCTCCTCTCCTGCTCTGAGCTCGTCTCTCTCTCTCTCTCTCTCTCTCTCTCTCTCTCTCTCTCTCTCTCTCTGCGAGTGTGTGTGTGTGCAGGAGGATAGCAAGTGTCTGCCTCACAACTTCCAAACACTGCTCCCGACTGCTACTGTACCGCCATCGCCTCCTCCTGTCACGATGAGCGGTGCGTGAGTTGCGCACACGCAGCTTCCTCCGTCCGCGCAAAGTGAACTGCGGCTCGCTGCTCTCTGGCGTCTGAGTGTGAGCGGGCCGGACTGGACGCACCGATATGGAAACGTGCTATTTTTGTCTTTTTAAAGCAGATCCACAACCTGCCAGACATAGTTCAGCCCAAATATTTTAATTTATGCGTTATTGCTTTAGTTGATGAATAATGATTTTATTCTACTCTAAAGTTTTGCTGCTCAAAGAAAAGACTTTGCAACTGTTATTGTCTGGTATGGTTTATATTGAACTGCTCATAGAGACATAATCCTACCTTTCATTTTGGGATATTGTAGATATCATTCCATTGATTTTAATGGAAATTGAAGACTATTTGTTCTAATGATAGCAGGTTTGTGCACCACCACCACAAGGCATTTGATTGATTCTGTAAATAGTCATTGTAATTTATAGCACTTCCTATTGTAATTGTTTGACCAGACAAAAGCCTATTGTTGGAGGAGAGTAAGGTGTTCACCTCTGAGTACACACCCAGTATTGTTCAACCAAACCACTTGGAAATTTGGCCAGTGTCCGATGTCAAGCACAGCCGTGTATAAACCAAGTAAGCCCACTGCAGTGTGCTTCTCACAGTACACCTGTTTTAAACCAGGCAACAGGGAAAAAATGGAGGATTGTGCTTGACACAGTTGGGTATTTTTAGGTACATTTGCAAAGTCCATTCAGGCAACTCTAAATTGTCATGAGACTTCACTGTAAACTTTT
>JAUESF010000048.1:4125048-4141023 GCA_032274765.1 Malacoctenus tetranemus
CCCCCCCCCCCCCCCCCCCCCCCCCCCCCCCCCCCCCCCCCCCCCCCCCCCCCCCCCCCCCCCCCCCCCACCGAGCTACCACACAGATTAACATTCTGAACTTACGTTGACTTATTGCAATGGAGGCCGGCTTATGTACGATTTAGTGTCAAAGGTTAATCTTTTGGGAAATGATTTTGACCGCCATGTTGGTTGTTGACCATCAAACTGCAGTCGCTCTGAGTCTGGCACGCGCGGGAAACGATGCCAGACCAGCCAAAGGCTTCCCAGCAACCTGGTTTGTGATAAAGTACGGGGCTGAACTGTGGCGTCCGCCCTCCCAAACTGGAATTACTCATCTCTGATTCCTGCTCAAAGTTTAATCTCTGACCTGCTGCACAGCTGGAAGACGGTCTCTGGCCTCCCTTCCACCTCGGAGCGGGAGTGAATCAACTCCCAGATGCAGCTGCTCTCCGTGCCGGCTCCTAGAAGATCGAGGAAATAAAAAATAAAGAAAGGCTTTAAATCACGCAGGCCAAAAATGCTTCATGTATTTATTTGAGAGGGGGGGCGGAAAGGAGTCAGTGGGCTTGTGGGGTGAGTTTCGGTGCGAGTATGCAGGAAGATTTAGCGAGTGATGAAGTGGGGATAACGCTCGGCCTCTCACCTGCTGTATTTCCCAGCCTGACCTGCAGCGCAGAGAGAGGGATGAGCCAGCGGAACTTAAAGGGGTCCGCGTCTCCGTGAGAGAGCGCCGAGCGCGGGTTGGCCTGGTCACCGTGCCGACAAGGGCGACGCGGAGGGTTTGGGAGGGAGAGAGAGAGGAAAACGCAGCGTTACACATCATCAATCAGTATTCACAGCACGCGAGAGAGAGATCGAGCGCAGGCAGACACAATAGTTACCATCTTTTTCTTCAGCTTGTTGTTTTCCCTGTAGACCAATATCACTGCTTTCTTGAACACTGGTGAGAGAGAACACATCGGCGGCTTAGTTGTGACTGCGGATGCCTCTTGGGGAAAGCCGACTGAAGGAGCGCAACCCACAGAAGCATTTTAGATGCCAGCTTGAAGCCTTAAAGCATAAATCAGCGTTACAGCTCCGGATATTAAAATTCACACGGAGCGGTTTGGAGAGCTCGCTGCACAACACTGTTCCGTGTGGCTCCGCCACCAACCCAACACAGTTGATGGTAAAAAAAAACGCAAACGTCCATTCGTCTGCTGTGATGTCATGGGGTCACGGGGGGGGCGGGGAGACCACCGCCTGTCACAGAGACACAATACCACGCTGCAGAAAGTACAATTTATCGAGTGACGTCTATAGATTTGAGTCCAAAACAATCTTATCACACTAAAAATGAGACGTAATCGCCTCAGTAAGTATTTTTTTCTGCCGCTTTCAAAAGTGGATTTTCTCTGGTTTCTTTGGCAGATTTGTTTTGCTTATTTCAAGCCAAAATAATCTGCTAATGGAATGACTGGAACGTCACTCTTGAAATCAAACAAACAGACCTTAAGAACATAAAAACGTACTTGTGAAGCGATTGTCTTATTTGAAGAGTGAAAGATATTTTTAACTTGGACTCAGTGAAATCAAACAGGCCCTACCAGGACTGGAACCCTTCTAAGTTACAGGTAAGACCAAACACATGTAAATCTCAGTGCAACCTGATTCACCTCGGCAGTTGTAGCATTTACGCCCCCATGCTCAGACGCACAAACAACACCACACAACATCTCAGTTTTCATCTGACAACTGAATAAATTACAGCACCCAGAAACAGAAAAAAAGGCCCTCAGGCCTGGAACGACACCTTTAATCTTCCTGGTTACTAAACATCCATCGGAACGGGCAGCGGCACTCACCGAACACGGTCATTTCGGGGTCTTTCCTCATGCGGCCCAGCGACGGGTGAGGGTTGAGCCACACCACTGAGGAATGCATGAGAAACTCGCCCATAGAAATCTCCGTGACCTGCGAGAGAGACGAGTGGGAGACGGTTCAGAAGGGAGAGAGGAGGCAGAGGAATACTGAGCCAGACTTTTGGCTTCCCACGGCGACGCGACGTCCATACCAAGCACCAGCGTCTATGAATGAAGCTCCACAAACCCGACGAGACGCCTTTTTTTCTGTTTTGGGGCAGAGGCTGACGGATGGTGTTTTTAAGCCGACCTGTACGCGGTCTTTAGGAGCGCTTTAACTACATCGCAAAACATACAGAGCTCCAGACAACATCATTTAGCATTCACTTTGAATATTTATACTGCGGTGGTTACCGGCTGATTCCATCAATTTGTAAATGTATTCAGTCCCCGGAGGCAGCGAGCGGAGGACGGCGTAAACAACACCAGCTCCACTCTGATGTTCTGATAGCTGCCTCTGCTCCAGTAGCTTTAACTGAGAGTGAGGAGAATTAAGAGCAAATGTGGGATTTCATCCGTCAGACTGTTTTTCTAGCAGGTGTCTAAATGTTTGTGTGGACAGTCGACACAGCCGGGCCACAATATCAGGGGCGAACACTCACAAACTGCAGCTCTACTGGGATTTGCACATACAACCGTCGCGCCAAAGATAAAAATATTCATCTCCGAGAGCCAAGATGTCGAATTGTTGCCAGAGGTTGAAGAGGAATGACCTGACTGGTTGGAGGATGCCAAAAAAGGCAAAAGTGACGACTGAGATCACACAGAGGAACGGCCGACTCTACCAGGACTCAGTGTAAACATCATCCAGTCATGGCTTCATCTCTGCACAGTTTGGACCCTTTACTTCAGCCTGTCTGAGGACTATCGACAACTGCAGTAACTCCTTCAGGACCGCAGCGTCGCCGCCTTCTGATCACTGACTTCCAACGGAATAACACAACAAGACGCACGAGTGGCGAAGCTCCACTCATGAAACTGGTCTCTCGAACGCCAGTCGAGCTGCGTCCTAATTCAGCTCTTTGATGGGCGCAGACTTCTGAGGAGCGGTCCTGTGAAGACGGGGCCGTCTGTAGGGTACGGCTAACGAAATGAGACGGTCTGTAAAGCATTTCTCGCTTGACATTGTGTCACGCCGGTTGCCAGGCAACCATGGTGTCGGCGCCATAGTACAGAGGAGCGTTGAAAACGGGGCTTGAGGCAACTGCGCTCTTGTTTTTTGATGACACTTCACTCCGCAACACTCGCACATTTAGGTTTTAGTTGTGATTCATCGTGGTTCTGTTGACTTAACTCAATCAAAAAAACACAGACTCTCGAGCTTTTTCTCTGCCTGGATCACATTCGCTCAGGCGCGTTTATAGCTGAACGACAGCTGAGGTTGTTTACCGAGCGCAATGAATCAATTCAGATACAGGGCTGCGAAGGCTACTCCTGAGCACGCCTGCACTCACCTCCTTATCGTAGCCGGTCTGCTCGGCCACGAGCTGGTCGAACACGGAGCCGTAGTCCTCGTAGATCTTCTGCATCTCGTTGATGTGGCTCGCCACCTTCTCCATGGCTTTCAGGGCCTCTGCACACACAAACGAGGAGTCAAGCCTCCGGGCGCACACGCGTGATGCTTTGCATCACGGTTGCAGATATTCTCTGTGTGCTGGGACCATCACATGGCGTGATGCAATGGTGTGCGAGTGTGAAATGACGGACGCTGCCTTTATTTCCAGCACGCGGCGCGAACGTGCGTCCGTGAGAGTGTTTCCCTTCCTCACCGGTGAGGTGGTAGTGCTCCTCGCTGTCGGCGTCCGTGAGGGAGACCAGCTCCCGGAGCAGCAGGGGGTACTTAAGCACCCTCTGGACTGGTTTAATCAGGTAGGACTCCAGGGTGGAAGAGTGCTGCTTGGTGGGGTTCTTTGTATCCAAGAATTCTTTGAAGGCCTGATCCGTTTTAGCTGGCGAGTAAAAAGGAAAAACAGTGAATTAGTTGCAAATATCTCAGCCACACAGCGCCTTAATCAGTCCATTTAATGTTGGATTGTATTCTGTGGTGGTTTAAAATATGCATACAAGAGACACTGTTAAGCTACTACTTGAGAAAATTGTCGACTCATCAAAAAACACGGGCCAGTGCAGAAGGAGGGTGCAATTAAATGTCTCCAGCAGGGGGTGGTGTAGGCTTCTCCTCCACCTGCCATGACCGCTGCAGCATCATGTTGGGAACATGCATGTTTTCCAGCCTATCGGCTCTAATGGTCCCAAATAAATAGGAGGCAAAAGGTTGAACTATCTCCTGGTAAACACCTTAAATACTAAAGCTGTCTGCTGAGATCGCCAAGTGGGAAACCGCTGCGATTAGGCTGCGCGCCAGCGGCGCCGTGTGAAATGGCACGCATAATACAGAGCGGGGGTCTTCTGTAAAGGTGGTGACATTTTCCCAGAGCAGTATGCTTCCACAACGCTTACTGAGGGGGGCCATTAAAGTATTAATTATAGCACTCCCAGCCACAGACAGGCAGCCGCATAGACACCTCCCCGAGTAATTGGCAGGCAATTAACGAGTCGACAAATAAACAGAGAAACTAAGGCAACACGGGGCCCTTGGTGTGATGGGGGGGGGGGGGTAGGTGGGGGTGATGGAGATAGCGGAGACGAGCGTGTAATTACTTTAAAGGCTCGACAAAACTCCCGCGGATCGTCTCGCGCGCGCGTGTCCTTGGATTGGCTGGTGGTGGCCAGCCTGCGCTGGATGCCCGCCGTCACGCTGACACGACCATCTCCAACACCTACCTGCCTGTTTCCAACTGTAACAGGCAATTATTGCGCTCACTGTTGCTATTTTTAGCTCGCGTTCACCAAGTAGAACGCGACTCACCCCCATTATTTGAAGATTCAAATAAAGAAGAAGACGCACGTGAGCTCTGTGAAGAAGATACTCCGACTATGGTGGCGTCGACCTATCGGAAGCCACTCTGTGCAAAGCAGGAAGTGCCTACAACAGTCACGCTTTGCGCTCAGCAGTTTTTGATAAAAAAGTGTGTGTGCAGATGTTTCACAGAGTGACATCACATTTCAGGTAAGAATTACAGGCTTTTTTTTCCCTCCCCACAAAGACGAGCCTCCGGGGAGCTCTTTTTATAGCCCACTGGAAGCACAATGTATCATTAACATAATTCTCATAATCAGAATATTTAACTGCACCACAAACACTTTCATGTCCTGCTGTTGTTTCATAACAGTGGCTGCCACACGTTCTTCTCCTCCCGGTAATTCTGACCCACCAGAGATGGTTTTTTCTTTCCCTTATTTCTCCTCCCGTCTAATCCTGTTAAATATCCGCGCTGCTGCTTACTTCGAGGAATATCCCACACAATTCTGGTAATGGGGCAGATTTAAGCAGCACAGCCCGGCAATTTGGCATCCCCCCCCCCCCCGACCCCGGCAGCAACCCCCCCCCCCCCCCCCAAGCCAAATCTTCTTACATGTCTCTAGGCAGCAGTCCCACACAGTGGCAGAAAGGCCGGCGTCTTAGCCCACATAAAGCAACTTCTAAATAAACGTCTGCACTGCGGGAGCGCTACCAGGCTATCAAAAGGCTGTGGGGCTTCCTGTCTGTAGATGGCGGACAAGGTTATCTGAAACCTCTGTGTGTGTTTGTCTCCACTTCAATTGGGGGGGAAAAAAACACACCTGACGGCTTCAAAGCTTTTGCATTGTGTTGATCATGAAATGAAACGCTTTGCAGAGTCTTTTTCCTCGCGCGGCTCCTAATGCAGAGTGCGTCCCGGCTGCAGGAGACGGGAGAGGCGCAGGCAGTAAATTGGGAGAGGCACCGCACACCTCACTTTCATCCCCCCCCCATCCCCCCCCATCCCCATCTCTCTCTGGGACATTTACTTTCATACATAATTGATTTGCTTCCCAAAAGAGCCAGCCTAACCCTCAGCAGCGCGCAGCGCGAGGTGACTGTGATGCAAGGCAGGTGCAAGGAGGCTGCGTTTAGCCGAGATGGGGCCCACTTTGGATCTGATGGATTTGCCGAAAAAAAAAATGGGGAACCGGGGTGGCGTGGTCGCTGTGTCGCACCTCTCTCCAGGACCTTCTGGACCTTGATGTGGTTGGCGCAGAAGCCGCTGTAGAGTTTGAAGTGGTCAGCGTAGTAGAGGAACGAGCCCCCGAGAGAGAACAGGAGCTTCTGTGAGGTAGAAGGAAAAAAACAACCAAAAAAAAAAACATAGGAGTGAGAAGGAAAGAGTGTGAACCTGTGAAGTCATGACCGGACCACAATGTCCTCTCTCTCTCTCTCTCTCTCTCTCTCTCTCTCTCTCTCTGGAGACTATTCATACGCCCCCCTCCCCTCTGTCCTCACCTTCCCACCTCACCCCTGGAGCACGCCGCTCTCGGCAGCTCACAATCCAACCAGTGATCCGCTGCCTCGATCAATGGACCCCACACCTTGTCATGTCAAGCCCATAAATCAGCCCGCGCTGCTCCTTGTCACCCCCAGCTCAATTATTTATAAAGAACGCCATTTCAAAGCATCGGAATGGTGGCCAAAACCTGCCTGGTTGGAGAATAATATTGTGTATGCTCATGAAATCCACAATGAATCTTTGGACGTTTAATCGATATCGTGATATGTTACCGCGTGCGTATATCTCACCTTGAACTGCGAGGGGGTCTCCAGGGTGCTGAAGTCAGGCGAGGAGGCGATCCGCTCCTCCAGGGTCTGGAGGAAGACCCTCTGGAAGTCCAGCATCTCGGGCAAGCTGCCAAAAAGACTCTCCATCTACGGAGCGGGAACGGAGGAAGAGGAACGGACAGGAGGAGGAGGAGGAGGAGAAAGAGGAGAAAGACGCGTCCGCGTGAAATTGTGGGAACTTGATAGACGAGGCTGTTTGAAAGAACCGCAGCGAGCAGGGGAGGGAGCCGCTGGGAGAATAGGAGGCTACAAAGGCAGGAGCCAGGATACCTTGTAATTCATAACAGTCCCAGAGACGGGCACCCTGGAGTGTTATAAAACCTCCACTCTGATGGCTCCATCTCTGACAACGGCACTTAGGGACAAGCTCCGGCTCTGCTGCCAGTGCAGCGCGCACCGACCCTACAAACTTCTACAGCAACACACTCCTCGCTCACCACTTTCCATCATTAAAAACCATTCGAGGAGGGGGGGCAAGCGCGCCCTTGTCCAGTCCGTGTCTTGACACGTCTCGCTGTCCTTTAATAGCCTTTTAATTTGCCCCGGCGCTCGGCAGCCAATCGACTCGTGCGTCTGGGGAGGGGGGCGTCCTGTGCTGGAGGTCAGGCCTGGCACCGGCGCTGCGCTCGGAGCCGAAGGTCATTAGCATGCTGCGGCAGCGCGGTGCGAAGCTCGCAGTAAGTTTGATTTAAGGTGTTTCTAAATGGAGGAGTGAGGGGAGGGGAGGGGGGGGATCCCACATTCCTAATGAGCTACATGCGCGTCGGAGATCAGTGGACAGGCTCCACCACGGCACATTAAACTGAGGTGAGCGCTTCAAAGGTGGGTTTAGTCCTGGTGGGCCCCCTCTGGGACGCCGCAAGGTCAGTGGAGGGGAATGCTAATTTGTCCTCCAGGCAGCCAGCGTGGTAATAAGGGCCGCCGCGGCCCTGCACGGCTCATCGACGCGCGATAAACACTCGATGAGTTCGGTGTCCTGTCGAGGATCTGGGCTCGATGCTTCAGACGCACCCACCTCGTCCAGTGTGAGGAAGGTCTCGCTCTGCAGGGGCTTCAGGTAGATCTCGAACAAACAGGACAGGTCCTGGACAGACACAAACAAACAGGCAGTCAATGACAGGAGGTGAAAAAGCAAGACCCAACGCCACAGCTCACGCTGTATAATTGTCTCATCATCAAAACGGCAATTATTCCTGCCTTTACTACCCCTGAATGTCTCCCTCCCACAATCATCTCATCCCTCCCTGATTCTGCCTTCCATCTCCCCTCCAACTCCTTTAATGTGGCCGTGGCTCGTCTTGGTATCAGTGGGGATATTCTCATTAGGCTGATTTATGAGCTTGCTTCTCCTCCTCCCCTTCCCCTTCGCCGCCCCGGCTGGTGGTTCATGGATACGGGGTGGAAAGGCCCGCATCAAGCCACTCTAGGAAGACAATCCCCCCCCGTCCTCCCTTCTATTACAGCACAGCAGCAGGCCGAGGAAGAGGAGTGCATGGGGGAAGAGGGCCTGATGAAAAACGATGAAGGCGGAGAGAAAAGTGCCAGCTAAGAAGACGACGGGATCGTGACCGCGACGCTTAATGTGCGTCACAGACGGGAGGGTCGGATTGGAAAACATGGGGGTGGCAAAATGATGAGGAGGGAGGAAGATAAATAAGGTCCAGCTGAACAGGGATGGCTGCCCCCAGCTGTCCCACACGGAACTGAAGAGCTCATGCTTTTGTTTACTCGTGTATCCACAAGCTAATACAGCACGAAACAATAACATTTTTCTATATAAGTTTAGGGGGATTCAGGGTCCCACCTTCACGTAGGACTTCTCCGTGTCCACCAGCTCCTGGATGACCTTGCGTAACCTCTCCGTGGCGCTCATGTGCTTGGGGCAAGGTCGCAGCAGGGTGGCGTCCGCCGGTGGCGCCGAGCCCAACCCGGCACCGGGCCTCACCGCAGGTCCCCTGGTCTCGTCCATCAAACCCCCGGCGCCGGAGCCCGTCCCCTCCTGGAAGGACTGGTAGAGGGTGCAGACCGTGTCCACGCTCTGTAGGGGGCAGCAGAGAGGTTAATGAATAAGGGCGGGGAAACACATAAAGATGCACAAACTTGTCCATAATTGTTTTGAGTGAGCAAGACTGAGTTCACAGTGAGGATCAAGAACACAAAACTTACACACTCACACACACACACACGCACACACGCACGCACGCACGCACGCACGCACGCACACACGCGCACCCATCTCATGTATTCGAGCACCAATTAAAAACTACCTCACGTAATCATCCACTGCTAATGACTTCAGGTCTGAACCTATAGAAAGTAATGATAGATATAACTCCACACTGTCCACGGCCAGTGATCCCCTGGAGGACGCCGCCCGCAGTACGGAGACTTAGTTATGCTATCCATGCTAATTGGCTTTGCATCAAAGCCTGAATAGTGCAACTGGAATACCCACCAGATATCCCGGCAGATAGCGTTACAATGCATTTCATTATAGCTCTAAACCCATAACTTGGCAGTGGAGCAGCTTTACATTCAAACATGACATGCGAGGAAGTCCCATGTGGCCAACGCGCCTGTATGTACTAAGTTGGTGTCTGATTAAATGGAGGGGGGGGGGGGAGGAAGCAGCTCGCTCATTCATAAAATGTGTAATTTCCTGCAGCTCGCTGCTTTTGATAGGTGGAACCCCAGGAAGAGCTCAGCGTCACACCATTTATAGGCGCGTTCAAGGGGAACAGATAATCCCCGCCGCTTTTCTACTGGACTGTACCGCCTGGGGTACAAAAATTAACATCAGCCGAAGGTCCCACACTGCGCAGCGTTGCCTCTGGCAGGGAAAGATTTTTTTCTCTCGCCTGTGAGCTGCTGTAGCAGAAGATGAACCATTAGGAGCTTCTCAGTTCTGCTCCCCAGGAGAAGAAAAAAAAAGCAGCAATGAGCAAAAAAATCCCAAAAACTCCAGTGAAATGTACTGCAAAGTTACCCCCTCATGGTGTATGCTTTTCCAAACGCTACGATTAATGTAGCTGCACTTAACCTAAAATCCCACCTAATGTCCTGTCTGACGAGTCGCTGAATCACAACACTTCATCAGCTGTGCCAGCCTTTCGCTGGTCTGGAGAGTGAAAACCATCAATTATGATGCGATTTCAGCGCTAAAAATAGCCCGATGACGGCCGGGCCTCCTTATTCCAAGTGAATGACATGATGTAGCATTATAATCTGAGGCTGGTCGCGAAAAATCAGCAGAGGCTGATAAGTGGCGGTAATAGCAGGTTCCAGTCGGCTGCACGGCGTCACGGCTCGGTGGGGCAGCAACAATGCCAAGCAAAACAGCTGCTCAGCACTCTCCTACTTCCTGTGTGTGTGTGTGTGTGCGTGTGTCTAAGTTGGCATTTCAAATATCGCATGAGCAAGCAGTGAGGCGCAGCCTTCCACCACAGACTGCACAGCAACAGACGAGGATCGATACCCCCTTCATTCTGACACTGCAGCCATTGAGACGCACGCACAGGTCCCGAGCAGCATCTGAGTCACGCCGCTCTGAGCCATCCACCCCCCCCCCTCCTCCTCCTCCTCCTCTTCCTCCTCCCCCTCACTCCCTCCCAGGGAGCCCACAGACAATCAAGGCTTCCATTAATAAGCCTGCAACTCATCAGCAAGCTCATTATCGCGTGGTCACTCCAGAGACGGCCCCCTCTCCGGTCCGCCGGCAGAGACGGAGCGTACCGAGACTGAGAAACGGAGAGAAGAAAGAGACAGAACGGGAAACATCCTCTCCGTGTCCTCCATGTGTGTCTGGGCGCAGCCTCTTTTCAAGCGATCCGCCACCCACAGCAGCGCTTCACACTGGAGTCCTCCCAGTGTGGGCTGGAGGAGGGACTCGTTTGTCAGCCAAAGAGCAGCAGACTTACGTGAACATGCGTGACAGAGCACGCAGACAGGGCTCACTGACGTCCAACAGCTTCATTGATCATTAATAACGAGTCCTTCGCTACGCCGGCCGCTCTGTGCTGCTGCTCGCCAAAGGTTCTCTGGGGTAAAAGCAGCGCTCAGAGCACCAATAAGCTCACAGCGCAGGAGCCGATCAGGAAACTTCTACGGAAAACTTCCCCCAACATTTAATGAGAGCGGCTGCAAGTCAACATTCATTTAGATCGTAAACACTTCTCAATCAGACAGAATTCAGAAGGATGTGAGCATATTAGCCATGACACGGCAGCCCCAGACACTGATGAGGGTGCCGCACGCAGCGCCAGCCAGCCCTCATTCACTGATACATGTCTGGGAAGGCTCCATAATGCGCCATGAAGGCGGACAGGGGGGGAGAGAGAGAGACAGGGAGGGAAAGAGAGAGAGAGAGAGAGAGATCGCCTGAAGGAAACACGGAGGTTGAAGGATATCAGAGCGACATATTCATCAAATAGCCCACCGGTAGCACCAGACAGGGGAGTGCAGGCTTGTGGCGACAGATAACAGTCATATCTGACGCTTATTTCAGCTCCACACAGCCAAAGGGGAGGCTTGTCCAAGTCTTTGGGAAACGTGTGCACGGGGCGGCACGTACCTCCACTCCAGCGCCGAGTTAATTCTCAGCACACGCACCCCACGCTTCAACCTCTCTCCCCCCTCCCGCACTGGAACAGTGTGGGCTCATGTTAACCTCATGTGCACATAAATGAGATAATGGAGGCGCCACAAAAGCCGCAGGAACAAAGATGAGTGAATGTGTATGGCAGGATGATTGGAAGCACACCTCCGCCTCCACCAACCCCCCCCCCCCCCCCCCCCCCCCTCCACGGCTCCCAAAGTCAGATTTTCATCAACGTTAAATGACAGATACCTCCACCGGAGCGTGACAGGAGGAGGTGGGCAAGAAGAAAAGCGAGATAGAGAGCAGGTAAGAAGGGGAGGTGTGTGTGTATGGAGGGAGGGGGGGGGTGCGCACAGTCATGACTCAGGAATTGCAATTGCCTCACAACATCCGCAGCAACACAACCTGACAGGGAGCCCAAATAGCCAATTAAGAGCTGAGGACGGGGAGCCAGCAGAGGCAGTAGGGGGTGGGGGGTGGGGGGGGGTGGAGGGAGCCCCGAAGCGCCACAGAAAAGGACCGGATGCCGAGAGCAAGGCTGGGAATTTTCCATTCAGGTGCTCCTGTTCATAGGTGTCAACTGCAGAAAGTCATTGCACCGGCTCCCACACCCTTTCCTTTGATTTAGTACAGTTATTTATCAAGCCTTGCAGGAAAGAAAGAACCACGTCGTTACTTTCAGTGGGTTTTTTTTGAAAACGTGCCCCCCCCCTCGTTCAACCTCCTCCCGAGTCCAACGGGTACAATCCTAAATGTCAAGGAGGTGTTCCACTTTCTCTTTCAGCCCAAAAAGCTTCTTAAAGACACGCGAAAGCTTCGTCTCACACTTCCAACCCAAACGAGTTCAACGCTTCCTCCCTTTGAGGCGCACTGACAGTTTAAAAGGCAGAGCAGGGCGAGAAACTCGGTCTCTTTCAATAAGGCTTGATCAAAAAAGTTTTTTTAAAAAAGCGATCATCAATTATTAGTGCTGAAAGTGGTAATCTTACTGAATATTCACTACCTCTCCCAGTCTCCTGGTCACCATGAAGAGCAGTCTGTAGAGCAGCCTCCACGCAGCAGTGGCCTGCCGCTGCGTCCGTCGCACGAGTGAGCAGCCCTTCCTGCGCAGCCTGCCTCCTCTGGACGCTGGCATTTCAGCTGCGGACTCCCAGCGCAGTCATGGGGAAACAGAAAGCCGGACCCGGAAGCTTGCTTGGAAGATTGTCTTTATCTTCTGGCCTTGTCCACCTCTGATTCCCATCTGAGGAGCAGCCAGTCTCCTTTCAACCTCCCTCCCTCTGCCTCCTCCTCCTCCTCCTCCCTTCCTCCTCCGTCGCTAATTTGCTGCAGCCCGTGTCTCCGTTAGGCCCTGGTCAGTCTTAGGCGCACCTCTTGCCTCCGGGTGGGCGCGGGCTTTGATGGTGATCGAGCCATTGATCCCGCGTCCTGCCGGTCTGCGAGCGTGGGCAGAGAAAAAAGCGCTGGCTGCCGGCTTGTTTTGCATATCAGACGGCAGTGGACAGCCCGGCCACTTTGGCTTGTGCAAACAGAGGAGGAGTCCCCTCTTTAATAACGATTACCGGACGTCTCCTCGCATCAGCGCCGCTCTCGCTTTACCTCTTCACCTCCACCTCGCCATCCATTCCACTTCTCTCCGGCCGTTTATCTCCAGACGCGCTCATCCCTCCTTTCCCTTCCTTTACGGCTCTGGGTGACCTCTCTGGTGTGTGTGTGTGTGTGTGTGGGTGGGTGGGTGGGGGGGGGGGCGGGGGTGTCTGTATCACTGTCCGGCCTCTCAATAGTGCCGGCCCAATGTGGACTGTTCTGGCTCGTCACGGCCCCGCATAGAGGAATGGCTGACTCAAAAATGGGAGGCTCTGAGCCCGGTGGGGGAAGCAGTGCAGGAATGTCAGCGATGGCCTCACAATGGAATAAAACACGGCAAGTATCGAACTTTCACTGTGGAAAAAGAAAGCAGACAAAACTTCTCTCAGTCGAAGTTTAGAAATATGAATATAGCCACCAGTGAGAGTGTGCTCCTCATTAAAGTAGCTTATTAATGGGGAGGATTAGGATCAGGAGGGTTAGTTGCTTTCCTGCCTGATATCCTGCAAACAAGCAAAGCTGAGTCAAGGTGTGTATCAAGGTTTGCGTTTACCCAGAATCACCTCGGCCTTCTTAATAAGGAAGATTATGTGATCGTCAGGAGATTTAAGAATAAAGACGAGAGTCTGGATTTGACATCGTTTCCGACCACAATTAGAAAGACAAAGAAGACAGAAAACAAGAAGGTCGCCTGCAAATGATCTGCCAACCAACAACCTGCAGCTGTGGTGGTTTGTATTCAGCATCGTAACCCCCGACGACGCCACTGTCGAGGCTTAAGAGTGTCTCATTCAGCTTCTTTGGTGTGAGTGTTGGAAAGCAATCGGGTTCAAACCGAGGACTGAGGTCCATCCTCAGTTTAAGGATCAATCTGTGGCACTGCCACTTTTCATCGTGTTCAGACACACACAGTGAAAATGTCTTATTAGTGAAAAGTTTCACATTTTTGGTTCAGCCGCCCAGCACGACTCGCACACAAAGAAAAGTTGTAAACCCACTGAGCCGGTGCAGCGTGACGCGACACATCAATTATTCCTTAAGTCATATTTTGATGCGGCTCAATTTGTGGAAAAACAAACCAGACTTGAACTTCTTCAAGCTGAGAGGATGCGCGATACATCCAAACCCGTCTCCCTTTGAATGCTCCGATTGGAGTCATTACACGCAGGGCTGCGGCTGCAGATGAAACGCCGCTCAAAATCAAAGGTGGGGGGGGCTGTCCTATCTCAGCGGGGGTAAACAAACAAATATGGGGCCGATAAAGAAGAAGGGACGAGATGGATGCACGCCCTCGGGACTGGCTTTATCCATCCCTCACAGGAAACAGCCTTGTCATGACACTGGGAGGCAGAAAGAGAGAGAGAGAGGAGGCGGGGAGTGAAGTGAAGGCCTGGTGGCGGATGGGCGGGCCAGTGATTCATTCGCTATGTTAGTGGGCTATAGTGCCACTGTGCCATCTTCTTTTCAAAGCTCGATAAAGAAGGACGCAGACTCATAAATCAAACGGAGCAGAGGGGGAGGAGAGAGGAACGGGGGGGAGGAGAGAGGAACGGGGGGGAGGGAGGGAGGGGCCCGGTCCCGTCGCGCTCCACTCAAGCCCATTTACGTCTTTTATTATTCATCCTAAACAAATATTATCCCGCTAAGTCTCAGAGGACTTTGGGTGAGGAGTGTGTTTTAATAATGAAGCCGGCTTCAGATTAAAGCACCCATTCTCCTCAGTCCCACAGGCGATTCACAGCCACTCGGCTGCATTGCTGCCAGTACAAAGGCAGAGAAGCGCTCGCACTTCATACTATTCTTCCCCTAAAACGACTCCAACCGAATGAAAAGCCGAAGTGGAAACGCTTGTTGCTGCCGTTTAAATAGAGCCTGATGACAAACTCTGTCTGAGGAGGAACTAATGGCGACACCTGTCCCGCCTCGACCCCCCCTTCCGCCCCCTCGCTGACCTGGCAAACACTCAATCCGGATGATACAGAGGCAGAGGCCAGAGCCTGAGCTAAACCGCGCCGCACAACTGCCGAAGAGGACACGATGCTGACGGATAATGAGGCCGCTGAGGACACGGGGGGCGACTGTGGAGATTGAAATCATGCCCACCGAGTCAGCGAGTGTTTGTCAAGCTCACGCGGTTAACTCTTGGAGGACGTGGTGGCGAGGCAGGGCTGCAGAGACGAGGCAAGAGGAAAAAAAGCGACCACTGTGACCTTCCTATCTGCTTCAATCTGCCGCCAGAACGAACCCTCCAATCTGGCCCGTCAACCCCGGCACTCAAATTCAGCTGCAACATATTCGATACCCGGAGGAATATACGGCAAACTCAAAAAAAAAAAAGGGACATGAAGTCTCAGACATTCCCAGACTTGCATTACTTGTACCAGCCCACACACAGAAGGTCGTGGGAGTTGTGTGAAAGTTTGCAGCTGGAGTGTGAAGACTCATAGTAGCAGCTCTCTTGCTTAAAGCCGCCCACGAGCGAGCAGCACCGAAGCCATCCGCGCGCTAGTTACCCGCTCTTTGTCTCCCTTGGCGTGTCGGTGGCAGGACAGGCAGGCGCTCCCGTCTGGGGTCACGGAGGCCAGCCGGTCCTTAAGCAGCCGGCCCAGGCTGAGCAGCGCCGACCCCAGGAACAGGTCCTTCTCCTCCGCCTTGCTGCCGGGCGGCCAGAAGCAGCACATGGCCAGGAGGGAGCAGAGGGCCTGGGCAGGGGACTGCTCCCACATGAAGAGTCCAATCAGGGTCGTGAGGTACAGGGGGGCTCCGGGGTCTTCCTCCTGTCCTGGCGGGGCAACAACTGGTATTGCCACCTCCGCGGCCACGCCGGGAGCCCCCTGCGTGGTCATTGCAGCCGCGTCCGGGTCATGGCGGACCCCCGTCGGTACCGCCGCGGCTCCTTTTGTGTTTTTATCTTCAACGCCGCCCTCCCGAATTGTTCACAGTACGGCAGACTGATGAGAGCAGGCTAGTATTAACTGTGCTGACGGCAGTAAGCCTGGATTATTAGGGTGCTCACAGCCAGATGGCGACTGATGGGCTTAGTCATAACACACATACACACACACACACACCCACACAGACACACTGCCGCCCAAATTACCCCCTCCAACTCCCATCACAACACACACACACACACACACACACACACACACACACACACACACACACACACACACACACACACACACACA
>JAUESF010000048.1:4155195-4171177 GCA_032274765.1 Malacoctenus tetranemus
TAAAGTGGCTGTAAGCAGCGCCGCTTCACCGTAAACTGTCTAATTTTAGAAAAGAGCTTCAGCAACTCCCCCACAAATCCACGGACCTTTCTGGCCCACTTCCCACCGCCGACCGTCGGCCAGCTCTGCTCTTGTAAACACAGCTCTGCTAAGACGGATGAGGGAAGACAAAACGAGAGGGAATATAGGAGGCTGTCGGTGGGGGACGGAGCAGGAGGGGGGGTGGGGGGGCATGGCTCTGGGGGGCGGGGTTGAGGAGCGCGGCGACGCAGTGGTAAATGGGATTTAGGCTTAGTCAACACAGATGAGTCAGGATGGAAACTGTGGGAGAAAGGCGGGGGGGGGGCCCGGCAGGGACCACTGTGATGTTCCTCGCTCTGAGAAACAGGAAAGACAAAACGGAGAGGGGGAATTGGGGGCGAGAGGAAGACGAAAGGCTGGGTTTAATGGGTTTAACATGCGGGAGGGGGGGTGGGGGGGCTGTAAAAGGAGAAGCTGAAAGATAGTGTGTTTGAGTGGGAGCAGAGCGGGATAAATAAAGACCAAATGGGAGCGCAGCAAAAACCTTGGAAGGTAAAAGTAGCTTTTGGACGGATGAGGGGAAAAAAAAAAATCCGTCTCCCCCCAAATCCTGATGAAGCGAACCAGCATCTTTTGGCACGAGAGACCATCCGAGCGGCGCGATGATGTCATTTAAAGATGGCCACGCTTGGATTTCTTACGCAGGATAAGAGCAAACTGAGACTAACGCTGAGACGATCTCTTTCTCTGGAATGAAAAGAGCTCCGAATGGCTCTGGAGGCTCTCGCCTGGCATCACCAGCTTGTTATTAGCCTCTAAGTAAAGACAAAAATACAGAGGAAAAAGGCAAAATGGGAAGTTGCAAGCGAGTGAGGGTGGGGTATACAGGGAGGCTGTTAATATTTAGCATCTTTACACCTACCATCTGCTGGTGTCTGCGGGGCTGTGGAAGCAATGGCATCCGCCACATATGGCTTTTAATAATTCAAGCGTGTGCTGCAGCGCCACCTCGGCCTCCTGCACCGTGCAACCGGGACCTCATCGGTCCGGCCCCAAGAAAATAATAGGAACAGCACCCGGTAAGTGGCTGTGACACGTGCACAGAGATATGTGCATGGACGGGCAAGATAAGAGCTGACAACAGGAGACCGAGGGTCCAGGACACTGAACCCCAGTTCTTCTCCATCAGCTGCCCGGAAAAACAACGAGGCACCCCAGCAACGAGCACCACTCTCGCCCCCCTATTAGCGAGCGGAGGGTCCATAAAAGCGAAGGCTTTCTGTGAGGCGCTGCTCGAAATAGACCACCGAGCGTATTCTCCAAGGCCGCGGCTTCGGAGGTTCTGCAGGGCTGGATTTCAGTATCAATAAATAACCCGCCTGCGCGGGTCTAATTAATAACCTGAGAGGGCTCCCACTCCTCTCGCCTGCTCTCCTGCACCTGGCTGAGGAACCCCCCCCCCCCGTGCTGGTGTTGATCGGAGGCTTGCACTCAAACTTTGTTTTTTTTTTTTTTTATGGAAAAGCGAGGCGGTTTAAAGCCGGTGTGCTTTCAATTAATAAACGCCTCCTCCGGGGGGGTAAAATGTGCTGAAAGAGCAGTGACTTTAACACACCTCTCGCATGCTTTTATGTCGAGCGATGCGCGTACATGCAAGTAAGCAGGAACACCGACGCGTTGCTCTGCGTTAACGAACCTGAGCAATGTGCAGGAAGGGGAGAGGGTTTTTTTTTTTTCCTTCGTCTCCCGTCCCACGAGAGCATGTGCTCACATACGTGCATGTGTCAGGCCTGTGAGCGAGCGGGCTTATGAATTCTGCATGCTCACATTATGTGCGCATATATTCTCTGGCTGCTGAACGCTCGGCGCTGGGCGATCCTGCAGGATCGGCTAATTCGCGGCCGCCTGAAGAGTTTCATTACATCAGGATTTAATGCGGATTATTTAGCGTCACCTCGCAGGCGGAGAGCTGCTGTCAGGCATTCAACTGCCACAAGGGGACCACAAAAAAAAAGCTCTGTTGTAAAGTCGGCGGTGTCACTTTCCTCCCATTATCATATCTATTTTCTGATTCCAGCGCTTGCCCCGCGGGCTCGCCACAAGTCACACGTTTAAAAAAGAAGGGGGGCGGGGGGCGGGGGGGCAGGGGGGATCTTTCAGTCTTAACGAAGCACAAAGTGAGACAGAGAACACTGCGATCTTACGCTGACACCTTCAGACTAATGAGGCAAACGGGAGGGAGATAATTTCACCTCCAGGCTAGACAAATGCGGTTCTTGGCGACGAGGAAAAAACACTATTGACACTTGTTTTAAAGCAACTTCATTTGCATTTTAACATATTCTAATTTTATACATGATAAATTCCTTCATTACAGCCAGCAGTGTGGATTACATTTTTGTGAAAGGGTCGCGTCCTTTTTCTGTCTGTTTCCTGATGCAGAAACAGCTCAAACTGGTTGTTTTGGGGGTTTTTTTTCTGCACAGTCGATAGTTTGTGAAAACCACAGAAACCAGAGCAGCTCCATACTTTCAGCCTATAGAATGAAGCCATACAGGATGATATAAGGCACCTCTGGATGTGTAGTTGTTGAATAATTCACAAGCTAGCCCGATGTTTGGATCAAGTCATTGCAGGATCCAAGACAACAGCTCCCTGAGATTTGTGCGTCTGCCTGCGTGTGTTGAGCCTCACCTGCGATACAGAGGGTCTCTTCTCTCTGCCCCTCTTGGTGAGGTTGTCGAGGCCTTTGAGCGAGGAGAAGAGGCCTCTCTTGCGCTGCCTGTGACTCAGGGACAGCGAGCGCCTCCTGACCGTGGCTTCGTCTCTGGAGCAGATCTGAAAGCGACGCGCAACATCAGGTCTGAGATCATTCAGGCCGAATCCATTCGACTGAACCGTCTTAATCAGGCCGACCGGCCGTCAGTGGAGACGTTCGCAGCGTGCGTTCAGGTTTCAGACGATTAGGAGCTTTTTCACGGTTACTGCGAGACATCATCTGATGTGAGCCTCAAAGGGGCCGCTGCAAAGCATCCAGACAGGATTCAATGCTGCTTATCTGATGTGATCTCGCTCTATTAGTCATCCATCTATCTGGCTTCACTCACCAGTGCATGGAAGGAGGAGACGGAGAAAATCCCCAGGCGGCCCAGGGTGCTCTTGGTGGGGCGGCCGGCGATGGCCAGCAGGCTCTTGGGGTTGGGCAGCTCTCCGCCCTGTAAGCTGGCCAGGTAGCAGCGCATCCTGAACAGGTCCATGTTGAACCTCTCCAGGTTCTGCTCCCACTGCTGGATCTGATGGACGAGAGAGAGAGAGAGAGAGAGAACAGGACATTGTTAGGCCGGGCTTCACTTTCTGAACTCCAATGTGGGAATTTGGGTGGTGATGGATGAAGCTTAAAGAGAGAGGGGGAGGAGGTATGAGGGGAATCAAAGAGGCAGATCCAGGGTCACCCAAGTGCTTCCCTTCATGCTGCAATTGCTTGCAGATGTTGGTGGAGGGTATGAAGGGTAGGGGGAGGGGTGAGGGAGGGGGGGCATTTGTTGGTGGAGGTTTGATAGTGGGGGATGAATGCATACCTTGCACAAGAATGGGGCTGATTCTCTGTGTGTGTGTGTGTGTGTACGTGTGCGCGTGTGTATCCAAATGCCTATTTTTATGTGGGTCTTCGTGATGTTGCACAGACCACCCATTAAACCTCCCACCACACACACACACATACACACAAACACACACACGCACACACACAAACACACACAGTTACAGTTTGCGCCCCCTCCCCACTATGTAAGCTATAAGAAAGTGCTTATTTTGTTGGCTGGAGACCGGCTTTAACGAGAACCCTCAAGTTAAACAACCCTCCATAACAACTGACTTTAATGAGTCTCGACTGCGCCGTGAGTTCATTTACAATAACGCGCCCTATGGCGTCGTCCCATTAGGTCTCGTCCACATGGACGGCGTTCTTTCAGCTGAGGAGCAAACTGAGAGCAGACTGTGGGGAGGTGTTTAACAAACCTGTGACTTCTCAAACATCTTCAACAAAAGAGCCGACACAGAAAACAGCGAGGACCCGACTCTGCCCTCGCTCTGGGAAAAAAAAAACCCTCCCACGTATGTGACCGTGCAGGTGGCCTCAGTTACCGGCCTTGAGTCAATAACATTCAGACATTCCTGTTCTCAGAGAGAAGCATCAGGAGATCACTGGGGAATCAGAAGTCTTTGGTTAGAATGACCTTGGGAGTTATCTGCAGTAAAGCTTCACAACAGCATCAGCAGGAAGGAGACGCGCAACTGACAACTTTGGGTTCAGCAAGTACAAACTGAGGATTGTTGTGCTAAGCGCACCAGCTAACTTTAACCAACCGTCTTCTTATGACACAAAAAGCCTGGAAATTATATGCAGGGTGTTTTTTTTCTAAACTCGTGTTGGAGAATAGAATATAAAACTCGCTGCCTTGTCTTGCCTGTAGATCTTATTTTGAGCATCTCACCAAAACCACCACCTACCGTTGGAGCAGGAAAAACTGGTGCTATTTTTACCTCTGACTCATTCCTGCCTTCTGAAATAAAGTCGTCCTGTGATCATGACAACATAAAGAAAACACTGAAGTCACATATAAACATAAACACAGCAGCCTCCGAAAGGTGAATTCCTGCGTGGACGGCGGTCGTCACTGACAACAAGCGCATTGCTGGAACCAGAGGAAACGCTTCAGCACAGACACATGATGAGTTTTGGTGCTTGTGGTCTTATCAAACGGCTGCTCTGTCTGGTCCCACTCTCTGTCTGAACCTAAAGACCTCACACATAACGCCTCTGATGTAAGACACTTTTTTTCTGTTCAGCCTGCTATTTATGGGTCTTTGAATAAATAACACACAGCGTCGGCCGCACCTGTGATTCAATTCCACTGAGGAGTCTGAAAAGGACTTCAGATGGTAAAGGGAGTTTTTACACACTAAATCAGATCAGCTTCTTGCTCTAAAGTGCAGACGAATTTGGGAGACTCGCTGCTTTCGAAAAGCTCGCGTCTAACTTTGAAACTATGACAGTTTCCCTGCATGCTTCTGATTTACACACCATCTGGATGTGTTTGTCAACACTCAAGTATCATCGTCTCCTTTCAGGAATACCCGAAAATAGTCCGATGCACAACAATTTGGGCTTAATGATTCATAAAGACACTGATAGAACTGATATTTTCTTCCATCCCACGAGTGAGTTTGAGTCATCGCAGTGGAACAGTCAAGCAACATTAAGGAAAAGTAAGGCGTGCAGGAGCCCATCTGGTCCTACGTGCACAGCTTATTTACATCCCTTTCAGAGCCATTAAGCTCAGCAGAGGCCATTTCTTTAAACAGATTCTAATCTTTTCTTATTCCCCCCTTTAACATCTGCCCCCCCCCCTGCTCTCTGCAAAAGCCCCGATGCATTGGAAGTCTTTCACTGCAACTCGATCGCAGCGTGCGTGCATCTAAAAGGGGGCAAACGCAGACTTCAAACAAGGTCCACTGGCACTGATTCCAGCAGACATGGGTGGGGGTGGGCGGGACATCAAAGTCGTGCCCTGTTGGTGCGAGACAACTCAACTGGAACCCTAAATCTATCATCAGCCCGGAGGCGCCTGTATCAGAGTCCCGTCCCATACCTCCCTCTGACCCTATCATTGACTCTAACCCCCGTCTGTCTCTCTGTCTGCTCTGAGGTGGCACACTGGCTAATTGGAAGCAGACAGAGGCACGCGGCGAGGCTGTGACATCTCCATCGCTCATCGCCAGAGAGAGCTGCCCAGACTCCATCTCGCTTGTTGCTCATCATAACTTATTTTACTCTCCTGTGTAGGTTCGTCATCTAAAACTGGACACGGGATCAGTCCAGCTGCAGATGCACACAGGCTCAGCTTTCATTCAAGTCGTCAGTCTGCGCATGTTTGAGAGGGTGGCAAAGATTCTGGTCTTCAGCACTTCAAGACCACCTGAAAAGGAGGTGTGACTTTTCCCACGATTCACAGCTAACTCCACTTTCTCCCTCTAAGTGTTGGTGATCTTGCTGAGCTATAGGTAAAAGGCTTTCAAACCCCCTCTGTAATCCTGCTGTATGTAGGCTGCACTACCGTAGTGGGTGCTTTGGATTCTCCCCCAGGCTGTGAGGGGGAGGTGGTGGAGGGGGAGGGAGGAAGAAGAGGAGGATAATGCATGTTGAGAGTCCATTACTAGGAAACATCTGGAATCCCAATCTGATGCTTGGGGAGCGCTCTGCTCCCCTGGGCCCCTCGCAATGCGTTTGGGGACTCGCACATTTAGGCCACTTCACCCACCCACAGACTAAAATAAAGCGCGGGCTCGTCGCCGCAGTCGCAAAAGAAACAGGAGAATTAAGTAGGGCACATCATGTGGCTGTTGCACAGGATAACAGCCTGGTGAGAAAAGAAACTTAGGTGTATCTGCAACACTTCCTGGTCCACTACTGCTGTCAAGCAAAATGTGACGCAACAGGAGCTGGTGATTGGACCGAAACGATCCCGAATCGATGCGACGCGTCGCCACCTCACCTGGTTCTCGATGGCCTTGCGGTTCTTGGGGTCGCCGACGACAGTCAGCTGGAGCTCCGCCATCTTCTTCATCTTGCCGTCCATGTCGATCTTCTGCAGCAGGCCGCGGACCTGGCTCCGGAGCAGGCGCACCGTGTCCTCCTTCCCCTGGCGCTTGGCCAGCAGCGAGGCGCTGGCAGAATGGATGGCCGTCACCCAGTTCTCCAGGTCGGTCTGGTTGCTGGCCTGGAGGAGCGAGCGAGAGAGAGAGAGAGAGAGAGGGAGAGAGAGAGAGAGTTCGATTGGATGCGGCAGACGAGTCCGGCGTTCCCCGTCTGCGAGCTGCATTCGAAGATCAGGAGGACGATAAATCTCGCGGGACTGTCAGAGCACTGCTGAAGTGTTATTCCACCATATATCAGGAGGAGATCATTGGGTGGTAAGCCGGGCTTTTCTGGATCAATAAAACAAAGGTTGATTAACAGCCTGAGGAGGTGGGCTGTTGTTTAAATCAAACATGTATTTTACCTTTTAATAAGCCTCTTTTATTGCTTTTTCACCTTTATAACTCTGGAAACGCTGCTCGTGAACTCCCTCCCCGTTACAGCCACTCGTGCTTTACAGACTACATAAATAGAAACAAACGAACGAGACTCTGACTGGATTTTTCTCCACTTCTTGCCTCTGGAGCCATGCTATCTTCAAGGACCATGACGTGGTGCATCCCAGGAAGTGTGTCAGTGATGGATGTAATGTGTGGAAGAAGCAGTGCTGCGTATGGGGTTTGGTTGGGATGGATAAGTCGGCAGACAGACGGGGTGAAAAGCAAAAAAAACGCGGAATGCTCCCGGACTTCTTTAGGAAAGTTGGAGGACTTTACGAGTTGGTCACAGGCTGAAATCGGCCACTTTATATGCAGCACTCGAGGGAAGGGAAGCCAGAAAGGAGTGTGCCTGGTACAATGCAGCCATGTTCTGCAAGGAGGACACTGAGGGAACATTCTGCACGTTTCTGTGTGGGGAGAAATGCGGAGGTCCTGCTGCTACAGTGTCGGCTGCCTCCTCACTGAAGGGTTGCATGCTGGGAACGATACCAACACTTGCAATTCCACTCTCTAAGACACATGACTCGTCTTGACGTGATCACCTGGAAGAGGTAGACGTCCCCGTACGAGTTGCTGAGGCAGAACACGTTCTCCTTCTTGGGGTGTTCGGGAACAGCCTGAACGATGCTGTCCTCGGCCAGCAGGGCGTAGCGAGGCGACAGCTCCGGCTCCGGGGAGCCTTTCCCGTACGTTTCATAGAACAGCAACGTACAGCCTGGAGGAGAAGACGAAGACGCACAGACAGGGAAAGAGATGATGGCAGTGAAAACATCCGAGTGACTGCTGGTCCAGAATCCACAGAGATCACCTGGAAGTATCAGGTCTGTTTTTTAGAACTTTACACTTCTACTCGAAAAATCATCATTGTTTCTGGTTGGTAACTGGTCTCAGATCAGCTGTGTTCACAGACAGCTTGTTAGTCTGTAATTAGATGATCTCTACCAGAGGTGTGTTTTTCAACAGTGATGATTTACACTGATCCGTCTCTGAACCGCTGCTCCAGACAGACAGTTCCCACTTCTAGTTCTCAAGAGCGTCCTCGTAGAACAGCTGAGAAATGACCTTGATGAAGACTTGAGGTATTTTGCTGTAGCACAGAGACATAAAAACACACGGCTCCATATGCTCCCAGGGGCCACTTCAGAGGAACGGCAGGACGGTCCCCATTCATAGCTCGTCTTATCACTTCCAGGAGGGACGTTTTCATTACGGCAAAGCTTCTGAAGCCGTATGGGGAGCTATATATAAATATATATACACACACATCCAACATTGTATGGAATCTTTGTTTTTGCCAGAAGCAACGACTTAATTCCTTAGAAGCACAAAACAATCACTTAATGTAAAGCGAGATGTTGCGGTCAAGGACGAGGCTGCTGTAAGGAGGAAGTCCTGAGAATAAACTGCAGCCGACCTGCTGCTTGAAAGTGAATCACAGAATCAAAGTTTGGATAATCTGGTTAAACTTGGATCTGTTTCTAAAACCTAAAGTCAGCTGTTTTTCTTTTCTTGGCTCTGCTTCAAAAGAGACTCGACTTTACCTTTCAGGGTCACCCAGTACTGCTTCCACTTGCGACGGGTCACCAGCTCCAGCTTCCTGTCCTTGTGCAGGGTGACGAGCGGCTTGAAGGTCAGCCAGCCGGCCCTCCGGACCACGCCTTGCTCCTTCTCGAACAGGAGGTCCAGCTCCTCCAGGGAGCCCTCGGCCGACTCGCTGCTGCTCTCGCCCTCCTCGGTGCCCGTGGACGGGTCCCTCCTCTCGCCGCCGCTGCCTCCGGCTCCTCCTCCTCCTCCTCCTCCGCCGGCCCCCTGCCCGGTGCCCGTTTCCAGCTCCCGCATGAAGTTCTCGTAGATGTTCTGGCGCAGGACGTCGCTGGTCGTCTGGTGAATGGCTCCTGAGGACTGGGCCCTGGAGGCCCCCGGGAACCAGAAGAGGCTGGAGACCTGCGAGGGGGAGCTGGTGTCGGCCGTCAGGCCGTCCACGCCGCTGTCGAAGGCGTCCGTCAGGTCCTTGTACCTGGTCTCCTGGTGAGGTGAGCGGACAACCGTTATGAGGAGGGTCAGGGACGATCACGACAGCTGACGGTGTTTCAGAGCAGTTGCCAGGAAAAAGTTTGGGGGTCTGGTTCTGGGCTGCCTGATCTAGTTCAACGCGCCTTTGTTCCCGTCTTCTTTTTCGGTGAAAACACGGCAAGTTTGCCTCCAGAGGTACAGTCCTAAAAAAACTAACAGTGAGACACAAATCAACCCCGTCTCTTTCAATTAACCCCGCAGCACTGCAGGAAAAAAAACTTTCATCCATCGAGTCAAACCACTCAAACCTACTTCAAAGGCTACATTACACTCACTAAATTTCCCGCTCGTCTGAGAAAGTGGGACAAATTCCCCGTGATGGCACCTGGGAGGTAGGAACCCTCCAGGCTCAGACAATTTCACGTCATTTGAGGTCTGCTGTGGCTTCCCAATTCCCCAAATGAACACTTGATGGAATTGCAGCCTTTCATGCCTAATGACAACCTACCTACACTTGACTAGATTGCGGCATCGATTCTGCCGCCGGCAGCGCCGCGGAGCGCTCTCGACATGCAGACGCGCAGCGTGTGCCGTCATGCGGGGAGCTCATCCCCCCCCTTTGTTTGCTCATGCGTCCCCAACTCGGCTTTGTCCGGATCTCCTTTATCCCGGCGGCCCGTGTTTTTCATGCTGTCCGTGTGTATTCTTAGTGAAAATGCCACATGATTGAAGTTCCCCAACAGCTCCTGCTTAACCTCCAGAGCAGCGCTGAACCCGATGAACTCCCGTGTGGACTCGAGGACAGCCCTCGTTTCACTATCACGTCCACCTGCCACCAGCAGCAGCAGCAGCAGCAGCAGCAGCAGCCACGCAGTGTTTGTGTAGTTTCGCCGTAGGACTAAAGTGCACTGGGTGGGTCTTTCCTTGGTTTCCTTTCGCCAGCAAACGCCCAGAGGTATGCACCCTCTTTCAGTTCCTCCTTTACCCAGCTGCTTTTCATTAGGAGGCAGGTTCCTGGAGGACGGCACAGTGGGTCAGAATGTGACTCCCCCCCTCTCTCTAACAGCCCAGGTGGAGAGGTGCCCCCTGCTTTTGGCTGAGCGACAGCACTGTGGTGCCTGGAGATATATGGTGCGTTTTGGGTTCGCAGCCGAAGAGCCGGCACAGGAGATTCAGCTCCCAGGTCAGTTTGGTGACGTGAATGAGCAGAAGAGAACGCGATGGGCTTCAATTTGAGTTAACCGCCCCTACATCAAATATATCAAATGCTTAATCCCAGACTCCAGCCTGTGTTTCATAGTTTTCCCTCTCGTTCGACTGCTGCTGAATGTCTCCACAGCTGAATTAAAGCGGCCATTTACCAACGTCAGGTTGAGGAGGAATCCTAAGTAAATAAACCAGTGAACCACCAGCACATGGCCATAAATTAGCATGGTGTTATGGCAGGCAGCAGCTTTACGGGGACATTAGCGGAGTAAAGCGAAAGCCGTCGGGTTTTTTTTTTTTTTTTCCAGGTATCCGTCACGCCGGGGTCGGGCGGCAGTGTCACGGCAAAGTATCTCATCCATTTGGGCTCCAGATTATCTGCAGTTGGAGCACAAGGAGAGACTCACAAACTCTTACAGGCAAAAGAGGGGGGGGGGGGATTTCCCCCTGAATGCTGCGATTGTTCTACTCTGTCCTTTGTTTTGCTGCGAGTCCCGACTGACTGCACACCAATCCTTATTAGCAGCTTCATTCTCCGAGGAACGTGAGGGAGGGGGAGGGGGGGGCAGAAAATCTGCACACAACAACGTGAACAACCATAAGTCATTCATTAACATTAGAGCAGGGGTGGGGTTCAATCCTCAGCGAGGATTTAGTTTCACTCTACAGAGCCTCTCGCAGGCTTACAGCTATTCTCTTGGCAGTATCCGAGCAGCGTTCTTTAAAACTTTTACAAGGCAAAGCAAAACGAATCAATGCAGAAACAGTTGCTTTTCAAGCCTCAAAGACAGACACGAGTTCAGGCTCAGTTTAAACAAATGTTTTCGGTGTCGAATCGGAGTTGGTACGAGCGCGGCGAAGAAAATGGGACGCGGCTTATAAACACGTGTGGGGGGGCGACGCACGGAGGAGTCGGGGGTTATTTTCGACCCCCCCCCCCCTCCTCCTCCTCCTCCTGACCTGTGGCCGTACGGCACCAGGATCACTTCGCCTTCCGGGAAATGTTGCATGTAAATATAAGCTGCGTGCTCGCAGCCGTAAACACTCGTTCTCAGTTCTCTTTGCATCAGTGTCAAATCGCTCCAAGCACCGGTCCGCAACTCAGCCGGACATTTCATCCTCACTTAAACAAACAGAGCCAAAAAAAACTAGAACAAACTAGTCACCATGACGACACGATCAGGACTCAGCCACCCAAAAATCACCGGGACATCTGCGTACCTGACGTCTCTTCCTCCGAGGATTGTCCGCGTCTCGCATCGATTTAAAAGTCGCCCGCGTCCATCCTCCATCCTCACAAAAACAAGTCCCGGCGCCGACTGCCTGACGAATTTTCATTTCGCGGCACCCCACCACCCCCCACCCCCACCCCCCCTACTGTGGCCTGTCCTCAGACAGCTGGTGTTGTGGCGCTGAAGGAGCAGAGGACGCTGGTTGGTTCCCCCGGCCGTGCCAGGACAACCACTGCGGCTTAGCAATCAAATCAAACCTGGCCCAGGTGGGGAACCGTCTGCGCGTGGCTGCGACTGCTGTCCTCTGCTGCCTCGGGCCACGTATGGAGGAGCCACGATGGGAAGGTGATACGTTCGGCTACAGGGGGACTAAAGAGTGGGGAGAAGTGGAGGGCTATGGGGCGAGCAGCCATCTATGCAAACTACTGCTTTACGTACCGTGCCGATCAGACTTCTGTACGAGCCCTGTTAGTGATAAAGTGATGTTGAAGAGCTGCTGAGCACTAAATCAATGTGGCTCACACACTGACGAGAGCTGAACCGACCTGAGACTTCCTCTTCTTGCGCGTCAGGCTGCCCGTCCAGTCGCTGAAGCGTCTCATGCGGTTCTTGATGGAGCCTTTCTTCTGGAAGCCGAAATCGCTCCCACACTGCTCCTGCTGCGGGTCCGGACCGGGGAACTGGTCCAGGTTCTCGCTGATGGTGTGGGCTTTGGGCCTGCGGCAGGGCAGGGTGTAGGACGAGTACTGGCGGGCGTCGGGGCAGTCTTCCTCCAGAGGGACGTCCAGCACAGAGGCGAAGGAGGCCCTGTGAGGCCTGTGGCCCGCCTGAGGCTCCTGCAGCTGGGACGCCAAGTCGCCGACGATGGGAAAGGTGGCAGCCATCGTGGGGTCTCTGTAGAGGTCCGCGATGGACAGCGGGGGGGACTGTTCTGCGAACGTGTCCAGTTGGTGCATGGGTGAGGGCACTAACGGTCCACCGGCAGGGCACGCCTGATCCTGCTCGCAGAGCTCCGTGCTGGGGCCCCACGGGGAGTCGTACCAGGAGCCGTCGGAGCTCAGCGAGCTCCCCTTGCTGGTCCGGGCCGTGGAGGAGGTGGAGGCGGGCGGGGGGCCGCCCCCGCGGTGGTCGTCCTGCCTGCTGCCGCTGGAGCCGGGGAGGCTGGGGGTGGAGGACGACTCCAGGTTGGGGGAGAACTTCAGGAGCTGGACGGGGCCCGAGGCCCCGTCGAGGAGGAGCGGGTTCCCCGAGGTGTTGGTGAACTCCACCCGCAGGCTGCCGTCCTTCTTTATCACCACCCGCGGGCTGCTCTGCTCCTCCAGGACCTCGCGCTCGTCGCCGCGCCCGTTCACCGCGTGGCCGTTGAGCTGGGCGCCGTACGGGTTGTCGTCGTAGTCCTCGAACATGTGCCGCCTTCGCTTGCCGCACGCGGGCGAGCGGTGCCAGCGCAGCTCGCCCGGGCTGCCTCCCCTCACTCCCTTGGGGATGCAGTCGCAGTGCCGGGTGCTGTACGGCTGCCTGCTTTTGGGAGGCGACAGGCAGCCGCGGCCGACACACCTGGCTTTGTATCCCGAGCCCGCCGGGGCGTTTTTCCACCACGAGTGCGGCGACAGGGCGTCATCTTTGGCCGAGCGGGGCTTCAGTGAATATGGCTTCTGTTTCCCGGGGAAGATAAAGCTGGTGCCTTTGGGGCCCTGGATGCTGTATTGGCTCTCTGAATTCCCCATCCTGATCTGGAAAAACAGAAGAAATACACTCATAATGTCATCAGCAGGGCATGACTGGAAAATCCATGGTAGTCACATATGGCACAATAATATATATGGCACCAAATGACATAATGACTACTTGTCGGAGACATAAAATTAACTTATTACTCATAAACAATAATGGCTCACATAAAGTCAGACCATACACAGTCATGTTGTTTGCAGCGACTGTTTCCAGAGTGAAAACAGCAGCAGGTCTAACGTTTTCCTGATGCCCTTCGATGTGAACGACCCATTCTGCCCCCGTCCAGCCGCCGAGGCCCGAGTTGCTGCCCCTCTGTCTGTCTGTCTGTTTATCTGTCTGTCCCTCTGTCTGTCTCGCGACCTGTTTAAGCTCCAGAGCCAGGAGAGACGAGCCGGCGTTTAAAACCTGTCGCGGTTGTTACCCGTGACGACGGCGAGAACAATGGGGGTGAAAATCACTTCCAGGCGCTCCACGCCGCGTTTCCATCAGCCAGCGGAGAGCCGTGACCGGACGGATATTTCATTACAGAGATTAAGGAACGTGGACCGCAGGGAGAGACGGGCGGGCGGCAGGACACGGTGGATGTCCCCGCCGCCGCCGCCGCCGCCACTCTGTCATGGTGTTACATAATAGGTGCGGCGAGGGTCAAACGCCACAAACAGCATTGAGGTGTTTGAATTAGCACAAGCAGATTAGGAACAGTGCATGTTGAACGGATGTGACACCTTTTTTCCAGTTGAAGCATGTGCTATAGTTTAGATTTGAACGTAATATTCGTCCAAAGACAGTTTGAAGAAGTGAAAACAAGACAGAAATGTAGTTTCTTCGAATGGGGAGTTGAAACCCCCTCTTATGAAGGTCACAGTTGTCGGGACTCACCTCTGTGAAGGGCTCTGGTCGGAGTGGAACTTCTACGTGCGCTGTTCTCTCCGCCTCATGTCTCAAAATAAACTCATGGCTCCGTCATCGGGCTCATCTGAAACACACGGGGAGAAGTTGACTTAGTTCTCGGGTTCTTGTTTCCGCGGCGCCGTCATTTGCTGCATGCAATGAGCTCCATGTTTGATAACAGGTGTGCCTGTTTGAGGGACCTAATCCTCCACAGTTGGCAGAGGACAGAGGACACTGGTCGGTTCTCACAGAGATAAACCAATCAGCACACTGGCCAAACACACACACACACACAAAAGCAACACCGGTCTCTGAGATCCTCTCACTTTTGCTCCTCTGAGGTTTCCCAGCATGAATACTGGGCGACTACCAGAACGGTGGACCCCTGAAAAGTGCCGACTACTCTCGGGGAGGTTTCACTCTAACGTACGAGGCCAGTCTGAGTCACACTAGCTGGGCTGTACAAGGCTGCACGGTGGAGCAATGCCACCCTGGCGCAACAGGATGACTCGGTTTAAAAATTTTGGCCCCGCCCCTCCGAATGCAGCTCTCCCCCAATCAGCCGTCCAAACCAAACATGTGCTGCATTTTTCCACCTCCCCGCAAGTGGATGACGTCGTCCCTCGGTCCGGTTTGGGAAAGTTTTGACAAAGCTGACTTCAGTTTACCCGTCTGTTTATTTTTAAACCCTGGATTCTGAGCTTGTTCCCCCCCTTCCTCTTTTTTTTCTTCACTCCTCATTGCCAAATTTGTCAGAGGAGAGGAGTGGGGACGGGGGGGAGTGGGGGGGGGGGCAGGAGCCGCGGCAAGAAAGAGCTCTTTGCGGTGCCGGCAGGCCGTCCGGCAGGCAGCATCTTGAGGCAGCGTGACTTTGCCTTGTGTGTGTAACCTAACCCCCCTGTATGTGCATGTGGCTCCGGCTCTGAGAGGGCTTCTCAGCGAGCGCTAACTCCACTAAGCTGCGCAGCACACGTACAGCATGTGTAAGGTTACAGTGTAAACAGCCCACTGCAAAAAGCCCTAACCTTGTGGATTAAGCGATCTGTAGCATTAGGAGTTTATCTTCTCCAGCTTGGATGCACCTTGACTTCGAAGGTGAGATTAACTAGTGTCGGCTGAGTAAATGGACGAGCGCTGAAGACGCTACGTCGATACGTGAATGTCGGGAGACAGTCCTTGAGGGATCGCCACGCTTTACCTGTGCAGCAGCGCGCAGGTTCAACGACAGGGCACGGGTCCAGACGGATGCATCCGGAGAGAGACGCGGAGGGAAGCCGGACGAGGAAGGAAAAACGTCTCCTTCCGCGGCCGCGCGGCGAAAGCGTGAAGAAAGTAGCACTCGGAGGCGCAGCGGAAACTTGGCCGGGGCCGTGCATGTCTGGTAATGAACTTGAACCATCTCTCTGAGCTGATCAGGGGATTAGACCAAACGCTCCGTTCGTCAGGAGTTAAAGGGAAACGAGGCTGAACATAAGCAGCAGCGAAACCAGGGAGAGATGCTGACCCCACGTATCCAAACAGTGGAGACGAGATCGAAACATGAGGGGTTGATATGGGAGATGAGGGGAAAACAGGCCCTGGTTGTAGCCCCTCACCACCAGAAACCAACTTCTGTTTGCCGTCATCACTTTTCAGCGAGTCCAATTAAGCAGAAGGACATTGTTCATGAAGCCAGAAGTCACAAAGTCAGGCTCTCGTCCATCCAGTCTGAATGAAGAAATACCAAACAATGCTCTTTCCGGAGTAAA
>JAUESF010000048.1:4178079-4189723 GCA_032274765.1 Malacoctenus tetranemus
CTCTGAGCGGCAGCATCTGGCTGCAGGACTGACTGGTGTTCCCACTATTTAGCTGGATTGATTTTCCACTACAATCAGCATGCTCACACACACATACAAACACACACACACCTCAACATCTGTGCTGCATCTTTGCCAGGATGCTTGCTCACCTTCATGCCAGTCGCACCTCGTCATGTCAAAGCAAAGGAAGTCCTTGAGAGACTTCAAGTGAAAGTTGCGGATCTTGGAAATGATGCAGCAAGAATGTCGGACTGAGGGTCTGACTGACTCTGCAAAATCATAGTTTCTGTCTTCTTTAAATTTCAATATGCAAAGAATGTTTAATAGTTGGCACGAAACTGATTTAAAATACTTTGCTCTTCACATCACAACACTTTGACTTCATTCTTATTTAAGTACTGATTTCCAGTGTTTCCAATGTGGCCATCTTTTGCACTTTGTTTGCACACTTTGTATTAGTATGACACTTTGCTTCATCTGTGCCATTCCAGCTCTATTTGCCCCTTTGCACATGTGACTGCAAAAACAATCACTAGCTGCAAAATCTAACTGAACACATTTCAGCTTTATTGGCGCCAGTTCATTCCTGCTTGCAACGTAACGTTCTCGTGTTCACCATCTAATCTTTATGTGTGATACTCCATCTTTATTGGCAACATTTGGCTTCAATTATCGGTCTTTACTGACGAGCTTTACCCCCAACATTTTAAATTTATCACCGCATTTCAGGTTTTTAAAAGGTAAGATTTCAATCTCTCCTCCCTTTTTTCCTGTTTTATGTGGCCCCATCACACCCTCGTGTGTAACAGGATGACTGACAGGAAGGCGGATAATAAAACATTAAAGCCTGAACACACCGGAGCCGCCACGGTGTCGGGCAGGAGACCCCAGAGCTCCTGGGAAAACAAGTGCAGAACCTGGCCGGGAAGACGGGCCGACGCATCCATCTCCCTCAGTCTGAGGAAGAGCGGAGATATCTCATTATCTCCCTGCTGATGGGAGATAGGAAGGAAAAGTGCCTTTGAGGCGGAGAAAAAGGGAAAAGAGCAACGATGTTAGTTGCCAACCTTCAGAAAGGGCAGCCTGAACGGAGGGCGCCATCAATAAGGACCCGACTGGTTTCCCGATCACCGCGACTCTGTGTATCCTTTAGCGCGAGCGTCTGCGTGATACTAATTCATTAAAGCCGTTCGCAAACTGCATTATCTGCGCTGGAAGTGACTGTGGCTGTCCTTTGTGTGCCGCGGGATAATCCGTCACACGCTCCGCAGAGTGAGCTCCGGTGATTAATACGATCAGCCCACGACTCAGTCACTCATTATCGTCGCCGCGGCCACTGTAGTGTGCAGTGGCAGCCATGTGAGACACACTCCTGACTCCCTGAGGTGATCCATCAGGGATCATTGACCGCTGCGACGCAATAGCAAGTAGAAGAAGAAAAAAAATCAGGTCGTTTCCTGTTTGGAGGTCACGCAGAATCACCAGAGGTTCCCGAGAAACAATGAAGCGCAGATTTGGGAAAAGGTGCACGTGTGAAGGAGTCGTTGAAGCACAGCAACACACACATCAATCACTGTAAAAAGGCAGAGCTAAAGAAAAGGCAAAAAAAACCTAGTGAGGGAGCGGGAAATCGATTCATCTGCAATTTTGAGGAGGACTAAGTGAATCCCTCCAAGTGTCCCCGAGGTGAACCACCACAATAAAAGAGCCGCCTTGGTATAAAAAAAAACCAGGCACATGGCTGCTGAGCACAGCTCTATCTGGGGTAGTGGGCCAAACAACCACGTCTGGCTTTGTCCCAGCATATACACACTCGCTCGCAAACACACACACACAGACGCACACACCTGCTCGGCTGGCACATACGGCTGCAGGGGAGGGCCAAACAGTCTGCATCCAGATGCTCTGCGGGTCTATGTCTGTGTCTGTGTGTGTGTGTGTGTTGCTCCCAGTCCCATCCATCACTGCCACAGGCATGCATTAATCCCTCTCTGCATTCTTAAGGAGGTCTGACGCCACGGAGGGGGCTTGCCCTTGTGGCCCTCCCCCACCTTCCAGGCACCCCCGGGTCCAAGAGCCTTACTCACGGGTTCCAGGAAGGGCGAAAAACTTTATTTAAAAAATCTGTTTGGCTGCCTGAGCTGCTGATGTCTCGCTGACATGCAGCTCGAGCCCCGGACGGCCCGTGGAAGGTAACAGAATATTCAAGTGCCGTCTCCTCCTGCCAAACTGGGCCATATGTTTGCAGTAAACCAAGACTCCAACTGGCAGCGTCTCGCCTTTTATGGCCCATTAAGGGTCCAAGTGTCGATCACAGTCGGGCCAAAGTGAGCATGAATCACTCAGCTCGCTCACATTATTAAGCATTATTCTTTTGACCAAAAAGGTTGCGAAACCGTCACATTTTAGGAGAGTAAATGTAAAATCTATATTGTTGGATAGTTACGAATCAGGCAATGGCGAGGGGCCCAGCCAAAGGGTCCCGCCACGGTCTGAACATCATAGTAATACGACCCCCCCGCCCCCTAAACTGACAGACGAAAGCCAAGATGATGCTTTAAGTCAATTAGAGGTGGTTAGATCAGTCTGGGCTTGTCTGGTCGGTTTGTTCGTTGTGGTCAAGGTTAACAAAAGGAGGCGATGTGAGACATCCCATTAGTGTCCATTACTTGAGGCAACCCATGTTCTTATTACTGTCTTTTCTTTACCACATCAGCGCGGCTCACAGATCACTTCAGTTAAGAGCTTCGGTTGCGCGATGAAAGGGCAGATAGACATCGAAAGTGGCCTCTCTTTGAATTCAGAGCAGACATGTTTAGGGTGCTGCAGGAGAAGACCTCTTGTTTGGAGGCATTAAACTGCCTATAACACAGCAGAACTGATGGTTCTAACCTTTAAAAGAAACCCTCCCCACAGCAGAAAAAAAGGATGATTAACTTGTTTGAAACAAATTTGGGGACTGCACTTTCTGTTGCGGCCGACCAATCTGAGGCGATAAATCCAAACCACATTACATATGCATTACGCAGCGCAGGAATGCAATTTCCCCTCTGTTTAAAATGAAAATGGAGAGTGATGATTCACCGGAGACGCTTTAGTATTCGCAGCACACTGCCCACTGAGCGTCCTCGCCTCTAACCGAGCCAGCCGGGTGCCGGGCCGGCCTGGACGGCTGGAGATGGCATGATAAAGCGGCCCGGATTGTCAGCGTCAGGTTGCAGACCTACATCAGAGCCCTGTAAACACAGGACCACAGGCTGAAGGGCCAAACAAACCATCCATCAGGTGGAATCAGCGGTGTTTGGACGCGCCGTGCTGCTCCTGGAGCCTACGCGCGTGCATGTTTGTGCACATTCACCGCATAAAGGTCCAACACTCATGCAGACTGGAATCTGGATGGATCCCCTGGTGGCTGTGCAGCTCTACTGATGAGCCCACTGGCAGGGAGAGCAAATGTAAATCTGCCAATACAAAAACCACGCTCTGACGTCAGGCTGCTCGCTGGGAGCGATGCTTTCTGGCTGCCGAGCCGGCTGCTGATCAAACGAGGGTGAACGCACTGAGAAACAAACAGGTGAGCATTCGAGAATTACTGCGAAACCAGGAAGTGTTTCACTGAAAGAGCCGGGAAGAGCCCGCTGTATCTGCTACTGTCCACTGTGCTGATAACACAGGGGGAATCTGAGCTGCTCTGAATGCTCAGCATCCTGAAAGCACAGATGATGAGCAAGACAGCTGGTGAGGACACGGACACACACACACACACACACACGCACACACGAGATGTCAATGAAAAATGAACTGTAGTCTGCATGTATGCGCTAACACACGTAGGTGATATGAAATTAAAAGGGTTCATTTAAATGGTAAAGTCTTATTTTAAAAAGGCAATTTAATTTCTTAAGTGCACACACTTGTACTGAAGCTCACTCTGCCCACCACAGGTTTCGACTAATTGTCACAGCCTTTGTTTTATTAAAGCGGCCTATAAACAGCCACACCTGAGGGAATGAGAATTTCATGCGACCATTAACACCACGTTCTGCTGGGGTGTGCATGTGCGAGCGTCTCAAGGGGGGGGAGCCAGGGCAACACCGGACACCTCCTGCCGCTCGGCACTTCCAAACAGGTTTACCACCTGTTGCGAGCGTGCGTGCGCTAAAGCCAACACAACTTTGCATGTGGACTTTTCCCAGCAGTGAAGTTCACGACCTAGTTACTGTCCCCAAAACTGTGTCATAGGTTAACGCGCAGCTCACTGGAGTGCACTAATCGCTGTGCCAAACCTGTTTGGAGGGAATTTGCTCTGTAATGCACTTGAATACACATTCAAGTATGCGTATGCGTGTGCGTGTGTGTGTGTAGTTGTGAGTCTGTGTAGATATGAGTGTTGGTCGCTGCCTGTCCACCCTAAGCAGAAGCAGATTTGGCCGTCTGACATCAGGGCGGCCACTCTGTAAACTTCGCCCTAAAGCAGCCGGGGACGGCAAAGGCCAGATTAGATTTCACCGTTGAATTATCACGAGAAATTAGCCGGGAGCAGTTTCTCAGCTCGTAATCCACAACAGGTGTCGGACAAAGCGCCCCGGCAGCAGCCGTGTTTAACTAGTCGAGTAAAATAAACGCAAAACGACAAAGACGGGCCTGTGCAACCAGCTCCACCGGTCACGCGGACGCAGAGGCACGTGAGCTAATTCGACTGCTGCGAGGAAAGAAAAAAAAAAAATCACACAGGCGAATCTCTGCAAAACAAACTCCTTTGTCCTGTTCGTGCCACGGAAGAATGTGACTCGTATGAAAGGCTGATAACACAGAGACGCGCCGCGGAGGGTGCCGAGCGGCAGCTCATCCCAGGGCACGGTGAAACTCGGCTAAGTGCTAGCAGCTGTGCCACATGTGGGCCGCTTTTACCGACATGATTTAATTAAGGCCCCGGCCAAACTCATTATTGTCCCATCCGTACAGGGGAGGCTCACGAATGTCAATGAGGATCACGCTCATTATGCAGTCGTCATGCGCGGCGCCCAGGAAGAAACAAGCGCTTCTCACACCATTACGGACAGTAAATCAGCGGCACGCTGCGGGCCGACAGCCTCCCTGTCCAGACTCTGAGAAATGACGGGCCGGGCCTCTGTTTTGATTCACCGAAATAAATTCACCGACTAATTGAATCACCGCTTATGGGCAGATGCGGCCGGCCCCGGTGACGTCCCAAAGGACCGGCCGAAGGAATCGACGGGCAGATGCTACAACCAGCAGGGGTCACGCAAGGTCAAGCTGTTCCATTACGGAAAGGACAAGGGTGGCATTTATTCACAGGCATCTCCTCCTGAGTAGGGTGGGCTTAGACGGAGGGAGGAGGGGACGGGACGGAGGAAGCTACTTAACCCTGGAGGCGAGCGTCTGACAACAAGCCGTCCACTGTTTCTCTCGAAACTCGTGGAGATCCCGCAAACGTTCCACTGACACCAACCGAGCAGAGGAAGTTCTTCACACAAAGCGTGAAGCACAAATAGAAAGTTGCTGGAGGAGAAGAGATAAATTTGAACAATCGTGTCAGGAACTATATAACACGTAATCAGGTGACACGATAGTTAGCGCTACACTAATGATTCTGTTCCTTTTATCGATCGCCTCAAGAGGATTTTTCTCTGCATTTAACCCTTCGTATCCACGCCCACAGAGAAGAAGCAGTGGGCCATGAAGAGCAGTCACAGTTTAAGGGTCTTGCTCAAAGGGTCCACAGTGCTGGTGGTGAGGCTGTGGACACGAGGCGCCTTTCACTTTGTCTTTGCCGATCCACCTGACAGCTCAAGGACTCGGAGGGCAGCGACGCCTGAAATCCATCCTTCACAGTAATTCCAAGAGAAGAAGTCGGTGGAACTGGTCCTCAAACGACGTCGGTCCTCAGGCATTAACACGCCTTTCTAACAACCAACAGATGGCTGGTTCAGATGACATTATGGAGATAAATCCAATTCTCAATTGAAAATCAATACAGTGTTATAGTGAATCAATACACTATCGCCCAAACCGATTATATATATTCAAGAGTATTGATTTTTTCCCCCCCTTTTCTTACACCCTTTATCCACAGCATCAGTATCCAGGCAATATACCAGCAGGACGGAGGAGTGAATGGGCTGCTCTGATAAAACTGGCTGCCAGGACTACAGCACTGCAGCCCACTTTAAAACAGCAATTACAACCACAGAGGCAGACAGCGGTCTGAACAACCTAACCTGATCCGACTTGTCTGCAGCGTCTGCGGAGCGCTCCGCCGACATCAAAGCGGCAAAGCGACGGAGGCAGCAAGAAGATGATACAACAGCTTTTTTTTCTTTTCTTTCTCAACATTTTGACGCAATTTGAAAAACCCATCTTGGCCTGAGACTCCTGTGGCTCGCCAGAGCTTATTGCTTGGCTTGCAAAAAGAAGGCGGCGGCCTCGATGCTGGGCCTGATGATATGGATGCCGGTAAGAGATCGGAAAGAATGAGTGCAGTCTTCCAGCTTGTTAAAATACTTGCTGGTTTAGAAGAAAAAACAAGCCTATGGCACCGTATGATAGCATAATTAGCCAAAGCAGCAGGCACGTCTGCAACCAAACATGAACACTCAGACAGCCAGCCCCACCCCCCACCCCCCTCCCTTAGAAACACACACACACATCATCATCCTTTCAGAAACGCTGCCCACTGACTAATGACCTGCTTTCTTTTGGGCCACACTTGAGGGCCAATTAGAAGAGCAAGACAATGAAAAACAAAACAAGAAAAAAAAAGGGTTGAAATGTGCTAATTAAAGTTTCCGCTAATTAAATCAGAAATCTGCTCGACTGCAAATGAACATGTGAATCGCAGAGAGGCAGGAGAGCGCAGGAAGGAATGATACACGAGGATAATAATACAACATGACTGGCTAAGTGGGAGCCTTCAGCCAGCTCCGTGAAACGCTTACAGTCGGCCCGACTGGGAGGAAAACCCCAGTTCCCGGCTCTCTGCGACTCTGTTATTATTAGCTGGAGGCCGGGCAAGCCAGCGCCGACCTCTGGGCTGTAAAATATTGTTATTAGTATAAAAAAGAATGAAAACCACAAGTTTCCAGCGAGGCTGATTTCTCCACGCGAGCAGACCACAGGGTTCGCCGCTGGAGACGGCACCGCCGGCTCGTGCGCGCACCAAATTACTAGTGCGGAGCAGGACGAGCGCCTAAAGAGACAGGAACGCTTTTCAAAATAACTTCAAGAGCGTCTCGCAGTTATTAAAGTCAATCACTCTATGGCCTCTGCCAGGCAGAGACAGACGCTCAGACGGAGAAAAGCTGGCAACGTTTCATACAAACTGTCTCAATGTGTTAAAAAAAACAGAAAAAGCGAAGACACCTGAGGCAAAATGAACGAAACTTTCTGGTTGGTGCTGACTGAAGATGAAACGCAGCAGCATCGACGCCTCAGTGAAGCCGCAGCGTGTCAGTGGGTTGAGTGACACAACATCAGCCACACGTTAGTCACCAGTCGGGGCGTGCTGCTCGGATCAGTAACCTCATGAGACGGTGAATGAATGATTTCACCGGCCGAAGGGGGAAATGATTTATCATGAATGACTTCACCGCCGCGCGCCTTTCGTTTCACACCAGATCCTGTCATACATCACATGAGTATCAATGTGTAAAAAAGAAAGGGAGAGGTTGTTGGGTTTACACAAACAGCATCTGAAAGAGGCGGTGGGGGGTGGGGGGGTTCTTTTCAGATGATCAGATCAGAGGTCGAACCACTGCAGTAGTAAACAGCAGCACTGCACTCACTGCGCAGCTCCGCCATCCACGTGGACGGCTCTCAGACACTCCTACACACTCTTCCAGTTATTCAGCAACAGAAGAATGCAAGCAAGAGGGGCTGCCACACAACATGTGCGCCACGCTGGACTCGCATTCTTCAGCAGTGACTTCCTGCTGCACGCAAACACACCAAAAAGGATGTGCGCGACCCCTTCCAGCTGTGAGTCAGACGCTCCGCTCTCGCCGCACGGCAACGGCCTAAACTGGAGAACATTATGCGTCTGCAACGTCCTCCACAGCCAAGGAGATCCATCTGGAAAAGCCGACATAAGGCGCGTTGAGTGCGCCAAACCACCTGGGACGTTTGAGTGGCTGTGTGAGATGACCCGCAGTAGCTCCTGGTCTCGTCGTGGATCAGAGTGTCACAGCTAAAGAAAAGAGCGAGGCAGGAGAATGGTGAGCTGGGAGCTGAGTGATTGGGACTTACACTGAACCACATAGGTAATTACTCTTGTAATAAAGAAGCTAAGTTAGAGCATCAACTAATTCCATGATCAAAGATCCTCCTGTGGGCCAGATTTGACCTCCTGGTGGGCCGGCTTGGTCCCATGGGTTGTGTGTTTGACAGGCCTGCTCGAGGAGACAACACAAACACAATTCCCAAAGTGTCCACACACACACACACAAAAAAGTATGTCTGAACAGCAGAATCAGGAGTTGATCAGTGAGAGTCTATAAAAACCAAGCAGTTTACTCCTTTGGCTCCGGCACCTGTAATAACATTAGGATCGAGCCGTGTACGAATTAGGACACGGCTTCTCCAATGACACTTGAATGTCAAACACCATTAATAGCCGCTGGTATCCCCTCCTCTCACACGAGAGCACCGGCCGCGGTAAGCTGGTTAACCCACATCTCCCAGCATCACCATGTTTGGAGGTGCGGAGTCAACGCATTGTGTTTTTGCAGGGGGATTTAATAACCCTCTGACACGACTGTGAACCCGCTTCAGCTCAGCCTGCTGAAACTTTGAGACCAAAAACAAGAAGCAGCCATATTTGTGAGGGAGGCAGACAGCATCTGCTGCGACCTGTGTGTGGAGGGAGACGTATGAATATTGCACAAGTGTCCCAAGGTGCAACAAGCTGAGCAGCGACCTGCACTCTGCACAATCTGCTTGACTTGGCTTGAACCCACCGGAGGTAACCGCCACCAACAATACTGACCTTGACTGCGTGCGACGATCGTGTTCCTGCGCGAGTTTGGAGCCGGTTAAATATTCATGGTTTGTTTTTAGTTTCGAGAACAAATCTGACAGAACCGGAAAGAAATCTGCAGCAGGACCAAAAGAGGACCTGAGCGAAGGCTTTCTGGTCAGCTCGGCCTGGACGGCCTCAAAACACACCTGAAAGACCCCGCAGCAGCAGCCTAAGCTGCCAGGGTGTCATGAGGAGTTTGCTAACAGTGAGTAAGTTGGCCCTCCTGAGCCAGAAGCGAGCCTTGGGTGGAACGGCTCTTACGTAACGGCTGAGCAGAGATCATGTCTTGGCACAAGAGGAACAAGAAGCGAGAGGAAAGAAGAAAAAAAAGGCCTTTTTCAACAATGGCGAGAAGTCAACAAAGTTTCCTGGGCCTGTCGGCCATCCAGCAGCTGCTGCAAAAACAAGCGAGCCCCCCATCCGCGGGCCCGCCGTCTGCAACCTGGGCGATACAGCGCTCGGCTTCGCCTCCGTTTAGGATGTGATGCATGTTTTACACCATTTTGCTGCAATTTCACAGGCGCAGGCTGCGAATGCTGATCCAAGTGATAATGTGTTCTTACAGCTACTGTTTCTTTTTTTTTTACAGCTTATCTTGAGATGTGTTACAATGAGGTCCTTCACTCACACACCCTCTTCCTTCTACCAACAGACTGTCAGCCCTGTCGGTGATATCACCGCAGGAAACAGGATTTTTAGACACATTTCGCCTCTTTAGGAGAGGGGAAAAAAAGGTCTTTTAGGGAAGCTTTAATCGAGCATGTTCACTGAGTGGACGCCAGGATCACCGGTGACCTAAAGCAATCAGGACCCCAGTCCTTGTTTACTCAGGCGGGACGCCAAATGACTGAACCAACACGGCAAAGGACCTGGAGACCGAGAAGTGGAGAAAAGAGCTTATCTGTCCCCGAGATCAAACGGCCGACTGTTTAGGCGGGGGTGGGGGGGGGGGAAGGGGGGTGCTGGACGGGGGGAGAGGAGCGCTAATGAGCCTGAAAATGTTCCCTGACCAAACATGAATACGACAGCCACCGAAGACCCTCCAGCAAAACTCCTCCACGTCCGTCACAGAAGCCCAGGAAACCGCACGGGCGGAGGGGCCGCGCCGTGGTTCCACGCAGCTCACTGGAGCGAGCTCCTGAGCAGGCAGCAGACGGGCCAAAGCAACGTCGATGCCACGCGAGGCCGCAATTTGGTGCTCTAATGACTGATATGTGGCGGCTGAAGGTGAGACGGTGATGAATGAGCCGCAGGACGCGGACAGATACGCGCGCGGTCAGTGATGGATTCGCGCGCATCCCGACATTCGTTCCCATCTGCTCCTAATAACGTCGTAACACAAAGATTTATGAATCGGCGCCCCGCTGCAGGGCACTGATTGGACCAGCGGCCATGCAGAAATGTGGAATCTCAATTAAGTTAAGAGAAAACTAATCAATCTTAATGTACTGAGATCTGCGGCGGACCGGTCCCAAAGAGCAGGAGACTGTCGTGGTTATTAAACAGGAATATATGAACAGAACCCTCGTCTTCACTTCTGGGACTGAATAAAAGAAATCCATTTAAAAAGGAGGGGGAGGGGCTTAGGTTTTTAAGCTTTCTTTACAAAAAACAATAGGAAAGTCAATCGCCACCCACTGATGAGCAGGTGGGGAGTGCGTACCTACGACTCGCTCCATCCATCACGGAGGACAATGCGAGCCACATGGCACCGGGCGGACGCCGCAGCACCGAGCACTTTGGCCCGTGCCACAGCTGTGTTTGCCTTTCCAATAGAGCCACGGACCCTGAGTGGGACCTTATGGCTACTGGACCAAGGTGGGGCAGATCAATCACAATTTCTATTGTCGTGGGGGATTGACCAGTAAGCAGGATTAGGGATCAGGGTGTGGTGGTGGTGGTGGTGAGGAGGAGGAGGAGGAGGGGGGGAGGGGTTGCAGCATGGGGGTGTTTCCATACAAACAGGGCTGTTTGAGGGCCTGATGAATGTGCCAGCACGCGTCGACTTTGGAAGAAAAAGGCACGGAAGCAGGAACAAACCAGCTCTTGCTACACACGGCCGCCAAGATGTGATGTAACGCTGCTATTTTTTTTCCAGTTTGAGTTCCTCATCAAAAGCTCAAGCAGAAGTTTCACACACGGCACCGGCGCTGACAACAATATGCTTTTTGAGGGGAGAAGATCACACAATCTGCAACCGGGTTCTCTGCAGCAGCCGGTTTGTGAGAGCATCCAGTCCCGTCGGTGGATCGATGCACCTCCGACGGCTTCAGTGCCCAAAGCTTCCAGCCTGCCTCGTTTTATTGTTCATACATTCAGACGATCAAACTACTTCTTGCATATCTGCAGCCTGTAAATCACTCGGCCGCGCTCAAAAGTGCTGAGACGGCACCCCCACCAGACTGAAATATTGTGTGTCGTCTGGTAAGCTCACAGGAATTACATGCACTGCTACTCAACTGTCGCCATGGGAGCTTTTCTGCTGCACGTGCACCAATTGTCACATGATTTATCCCGGCATCAATAAAGGAGCTGTAATGGCATGTCTCGCCGTTATTTCTTGGGGGTTAATGAAAGTCTGAATCACAAGCAAAGTGGTCTGGC
>JAUESF010000048.1:4313853-4329987 GCA_032274765.1 Malacoctenus tetranemus
CAAACCAGAGTCCTCCAGCTGTGAGGTGCGAGCGCTGAGCCATCATGCAAGAGGCCCAGATCTTGATGTTTTTGCAAGAAAACCAGGTGGAGACTCTCAGCGGTGGAGTTAGGCGGCGTTTGGCCCAGGCTGAGATATCCGACATCGATCACTCGTAGCCAAAACATGTTGAATTCTGCACCATACTTCACCCAGACAGATGCCCCAGTTCAATCCGGCCCTCGGTCCTGCTCGGTACAGTGTGTTTGCTGGCACCACTTTGGGGTCAGTCTGCTTCACTCCAAACACTCTTAAGGTTCTTCAGACTTCCAAAACATCAAGCTTCTCTGCGCTGTATATAAACCCAGCGTGTGAAAGTCCAAACAATGGCCTGAAACTAATAGACTGGAGGGAGATTCATTTGTCACATTTTGTGCCGAGTCATACTTGACCCACCATCCAGTAAACACAGCCTGCTGTGTCTTATCCAAGGCTGCTTCAGCGGGTCAGATGCTCACAGCGAGCAACCTCTGAACTAACCAATAAAACATTGACCGCGGGGCGGCTGCACCACCCACTCCACTCCCACACGTGCTTTTGTTTGGTAAGCTTGTTTTCCCTCTTCCTCACCACAGTTTCCATGTGATTGTCCACCTTTTGTAGCAGCCGCACAGGTGTTTGGGTTTTTTTCCCTCTGTCGTTTCCTGCGACGAATGAATCGGCTTCCTCCGCAGCATTGAGACCAGCGCTCGGCTTAGAGTGTCTGTTCTGCTCTAATCTGTTCTCCTGCTCCATCTGTCTCCACCGGGAAGCACCTGACACCACCTGTGCTGCGGGACCCCCTCCTCCTCCCTCCTCCCTCCCTCTTTCCCGGGCTGGGGGGTATTGTTTGCAGGGATTTAGACAGGGGATGATTGTATAGGTTCAGGATCTGAGGATACTCCAGGCATCAGGGCTGAGGAATGTAGACGCAAAGACTGGAGAACTTCCTTCTTTTTGTTCCCCGACTGTCTGTGTTTGTCTTGCGCACTCTTTTGTGTCACCTCTTTGCGGCTCTTGATTTCTCTCCTTCTAATCCCTCCCACCCACCTCAGCAAATCCATCTGGAGGTGTGAGCTCCTGGTGTGGCCAGAGACGATTCATTACCTGAGATATACCAGATTAAAGCCGCGACACATGCACAAAACGAGCCACATGGACCCTCTTCATCCGGCAGGCTTTTACACTTCATCTTGGTCGGAAAGAAAGTCACCGGGAGACCGAGGCCATCGAGCCTTTCATTTGACACAGTGAAAATATGAACCTTCCTCAGCCCCACAATTTGTCTCTCCGTCATCCTCCGTTCAGTTTCCCACTAAACCGACGTGTTGTCGGATTCTGTGGCTGCGGGAGAGCCGTCCTGAATATCTTCCTCTCTGCGAGAGAGAGGCAGAAGTGGCTTTGTCTTGGCCGTGAGCTCAAAGAGAACGGCCTTGTTGTTCCCGCAGTAAGTGATTGTAGTAGGCCCGCCGAGTGTAAACACGCTCTGATGTGTGGGGTGGCGCTGGATGCAGCGGACACCGCGCAGGCCATCCGGGGCCCATGAGGTTTGAGGTTTTGGCCTGACCGGACTGTCCCTTTGTTCTGTTTTTTCGCCCCCCCCCCCTTGAAAAAAAAATTCCCACCCTGCTTTCACAGGCCCCTCCGTCCGCCACCGCTGGGGCCGTGTGAAATTGATATTTTACAATACCTTCTGTTTGTCATAAATTTTGTGCAAACTTAATTCTGTCAGAGGGAAACTTTTGGCCATCCGAATGGAAAACCCGGCTCCCCAAAGCAAACAGATAGCACATTGGCGTCGGCCTCTGGAGCTCGTGAGAAGCGCGGCGTGGAACAACATGTCGAGCTCATGCGGGGTGTTGTTTGATGCTCATTAGCACGACACGCATTACGTAACGGCACCGCTGCCGAGAAGCAGCCAGTTGTTTTGCCAGTCGTGTGTGAAAAAGTGCATGAATGCTGCTTTTCATGCGTCTGCGGCAGAGAGCGACGGCCGCCCCATGACATGTGACTGGTTCTTCTCTTTCAAATCCGAGCGGTGAACATTTCACAATCAGCCATCGACCACCGCAGAGAATCCAAGTCTCAGACGTAACATCACTCCGAGCACCATCGCTCTGTGTGTTTATTTTACTGGTCGCAGCGTCTTGTCACACTGACTGTGGGGGAACGATCTCCAAAAGAGATACGAGCACTCTGTTATTTTGAGTGAGACTCGTTGTTTTCAATCAAACAAATGTCACTTGTTTAAAGTTAAACAAAATTTCAACTCAAAATGAACTTAATTGTGATTTCATGTCAGCTAAATGTTTATATGTCATGTGTACACTATGAAATCATGTGCACTCCTGCCACAGTACTTATTCTCATTGGTAAGCAGTCACATAACCATCAGTAGCTCCAAAAACAACCTAAAAAACAGCATTTAGAGTTGTTTTTGTAGCTTCAGATTTTTTTATTTGATGGAAAAAGAGGGGTTTTTTTGTCATAAAGTTTGCAGACCCTGGTTTGGATAGACCCCCTGCCACACGCGCCCTCTGAGTGGAAATGTGTGTGGAATTCTTTTCTCACATTAGCAGATCATCATTTCTCAGCCACTCTGGTCTGTCACATCTCAAGTGCCCCCCCCCCCTTGTTCAAAAATGTAGTTGTTTTCTGACTTCAAGGATGTTGACTCTTTTCTTTATACAGAACACATGCTGAATTTTAGCGAAAGAAAAGTTGTTCTTCGCATGTCACGTTTGTCATTGGAGGCTGCACATCATCGCAGCAACAACAGCTGAGGACGCACCCGCTTGTCCCAGACTAAAGATGCTGCTCGGTTGAACGGCTTCAAAGGAGAGAGGACTAAAACGACATCACTGAATGCCACCACGCAGGTTTATGCAGTTTAACTTGCATGTCACAGTTTAACCAGTGTCCGTTGGCCACTCGGGCCACATCAATGATTGCACAGCAACCGTGCAACACGAGAAGCTTCGGTTTGTGCGCGCAGAAGTTTGGCAGCACTCACCTCCACGTCTTACTCATCCTCACGTCTCGGATGATTCACAGCCATGATGGAGCGCGTCAGGCTTCCAACAATGAGCTCAGGGCGACTCGGTCGACTTAGAAACAACAGAGAAGGAAGAAAACAAAAATGAGGAATTCAGGGGGACGCGTCCAAGGCTTTGATGATGTCAGTGACAACACACATGGACTGATGTAAAAGGATTAATCTGCAGCTCTTGGATGGGCGCGCCATGTCGGCTAATAACAGGAGCGGATGAGTTGGTCACAGCAGTCACAGCAGTGACTGCAGATGTGACGCCCTCTACTGCAGCAAAGGGGACGTAGCACCCGTGTTTGTATGCAGTGGAGCTCTCACTGAAAGTTATGACAAGCGTGTTGAATTATATATCATTATCAAAAGTAGTTTTGTAGCCCATTTCCTCAATCGTTATCCTGAACAAAGCAATAAACAATACTTTGTCAGCTCTCCTGTAATCACCCCCCTTTTTCAGTAACATGAGGCACTTTATGAGATCAGCCTGAACAGAAGCAAGTGAGAGATCCTGGAACAATTGTTCAGTGACTCTTTGATATTAAAGAAATTGATTGGTTGATACTTTTTTGCAGCAAAATAAAGTAATGAACACAACCTGAAATTAATGTCAAATTATAATGCTTAGATTTCTTACACGCCCATAAACATATTCACATCTGAGTATCATGGAACAAATACACTTGATGATAACAATCCGTTCTTCCTTTGTCATTTTCTTTCATTTCTCATCATTCGTCAACTTATTTCTCCCTCCTGATCTTTTATCTCGTTCTTTCATTTTTCTTTTTTTACGTTTCAGTTCCACCACGTTTTCTCTTTCTGTTTCCTTTCCAGCCCAAGCCACGGTCGAGGACTTCCAGATCCGACCACATGGCCTCTACGTTCACTCCTACAAGGCCCCCACCTTCTGCGACTACTGCGGGGAGATGCTGTGGGGTCTGGTCCGGCAGGGGCTCAAGTGTGAAGGTTAGAAGCAGGCGCATGCGCGAGGCCCGATGAGCACTGCTGAAGGTGGCGTGTTGCTGTGGATCCCTGAGGCCTCCCTCAGACTTCCTTTCTCTATCTCGGGGATAAGTTGTGCTAATCTGGCCTGTCGTGTCACACAGATGCGCAAACACACACTCCCTTCAAGTCTGACTTCAAGGATGTTTCAGGGTGCTACACAGCAAACACTGCAGCCTTTCATATTGAAGAGAAATGGAAGCTTGAAGCAGCTTCTGTGTTGAGCATTTTAAACTACATTTAAGAGGCAAAAAACTCTGTGTGAGCTCCTCAGAGTTTATGTCTCCAAACTGTGTTTAATCTCTTCCAGTCCCATCTTCAGGTGGAGCCACCTTGTGGTTAATGATAAACTGATCTGACACGTTTTCTTTTCCTGTAAGGATGCGGGCTGAACTACCACAAGCGCTGTGCCTTCAAGATTCCCAACAACTGTACCGGCGTCAGGAAGAGACGGCTGTCCAATGTCTCGCTGCCCGGACCGTCTCTCTCCGTCCCCCGCCCGGCACCGGCCGAACACGCCGTGGTCGTCCTGGACGAGGTGAGCCCCGACGGAGCGCGCCGTCGCACGGGAACACGTCCAAACCCCGAGTGAAGAACAATGCACGAGGAATTTCGTGTCTGCTTATCCTCTGAATGAGCGCAGAGATAAAAAAAAAAAAACAACAACTGGCGTGCGAGCCAGGTCAGTTGGCCAAGAATGTGAGTCGGTCGATCCACATGCAGCTCAAGAGCTCCGCTCCTGCCATTAAATGTTTCTAAACTTATCAAATCTGGCTCCTCTCCACGGGACAATCTCTCGGGTGGTGTTGTCGAGCAGCACTGAGGCATAAAATTGAATTGAGCCCTGCGGAGAGGTCCTCAGCGAGGCCTTATGAAACAGTTTTTGCGTAAGCTCACGCTGGAATATTCCCCGCTTGCCCATGTCCCTGTAAAAGGTCATCGGGAAATGTAATTTGGCTAACAACATTAGGAGTACATTCAAGTTCAAATTTATGCATCCCCTCAAAAAAAGAATAAAGGATCCTTCCTTTCTTTGTTCGGAGCTTCCAGACTGTCCCATTTGTTCTCTCTCGATTTCTGAACCTAATGCCCAAATGTGGGAAGACATAACAAATCCAATAATCTGTTAGAGGCTGCTGGGATTGTGAGTCATGCGAGTTTTCCCTCCTTTTCCCTTCCTTTCCTGCGACTGCCATGTCATTATTCACTGTCATTCTCCATCACTCCAATCTTCCCTCCGAGGCTGCTCTTCCTCTGTTTCCCCCGTCGCTTGCTTCCTGCATATGGTTTTTAATTTTTCTGAACATCCCTCTCTGCCCCCCACCCCCACCCCCCCTCCCTCCTTTTTGGTTTCCATCCCTCCAACCTCAGCAGCAGAGGTCCCATCAGGAGGCGGGGAAGCGCATCCTGTCCTGGAGCGGCCGGCCTATCTGGATGGACAAGATGGAGAAGACGCGGGTGAAGGTGCCGCACACCTTCGCCATCCACACCTACACCCGTCCCACCATCTGCCAGTACTGCAAGCGTCTGCTCAAAGGCCTCTTCCGCCAGGGCATGCAGTGCAAAGGTAGGACCACCCACCGGGAGTCCACGTCTCGCTCAGAAACGGTGCCAATGAGCCAAATGGTTTACGAGACACTTTAAACGTCTCGTTCCAGACTGCAGATTCAACTGCCACAAACGATGCGCTTCAAAGGTACCAAGAGACTGTTTAGGGGAGGTGGACTTCAATGGAGGCGAGTTCAACACACGACTCCAGATTGACAACGTTCGAATATTTCAAATTTACGTGCTCACAAAAGTCTTTTAATGTGCACGTGTAGAGCCGGCCAGCCCCGGGCCAGACTCAGACACGACCATGGACACTATGGAGGTCGACAGCAATGATATGGACGGCGGCAGATCACTAGATGATCCTGAAGAGCCGTCCACGCCGGACGAGAGGATGTTTGACATGGACTCCCCCTTGCTGGATAGAGAGAAAGACGAAGAGCCCATCAAGACAATCAGGTACTAGAAGGAAGTGATGGTTGTTATGTTGGTAGTCTCTGTAGGTGGCAGTGTGTGCTCACTGTGATTCATCGCTGGCCGTGCTGACAACCTACTTTCGTTTTCACATGTTTCTGGAGACAGTTTTACCTCAGCGTTACAATAAACAGAAAACAACACTTTAAGTTTCAGTCGATCTCCTCATTTCACCTGCAGACTTTTGTCGTGACATTTTGCAAGCAGGTGTGACTCTCTATTTCTAATGTTTGTTCCACACAAGCAGAACTTTATGCTTCCAGCACTGCTGGTATTGCTGCAGGCATAAAATCAATTCCTGTTCAGGGTTTGTTTGAACAAGGCAGTTAGAAAGGCAAACACACAAACGCTTTATGCAGCGACTGAAAGAAATGTCAGTGTTTTCTGATATCGAGCTCGAGAAGAGTGATCATATCGCCAGAAGTCACTAAAAACTGGTCTTTGCGTGTGTGTGTCTGTGTGTGTTTGTAGCCCCTCCACGAGCAGTAACATCCCTCTCATGCGGGTGGTCCAGTCCATCAAACACACCAAGAGGCGGAGCTCCACTCTGGTGAAGGAGGGCTGGATGGTTCATTATACAAGCAGGGACAACCTGGTAAGCCTGATAACCACAAAAAGGGCCAACAGAGGAGCACAGTCAGAAATGCCTGTGCTCCGCCTGTGTGCTGGGGAAAACTTGCATTGACTTCAGCACCAAAGGTATCATTCTCAGGGGGGGTGGGGGTTAATATCTTGCCCTTTAACAACACTGGTAGGTGGTGGACGTTTGCTCTTGAGATACACTTACTCGTCTTTGTTCCCTTTTTAACAGCGGAAGAGACATTTCTGGAGGCTGGACAGCAAGAGTCTGAGTCTGTTCCAGAACGACACCGGAGCCAAATTCTACAAAGTAAGCTGATAACTCATCTAAGTCTAATTCTTTGAGGGGAAAAGCCAACAAAAACGGTTTATTCTTTAAATTCAGTAATCTTGAAAAGAAAAAGAATCAGCTCTGGTAGGTCAGTGCTGTATCAGGACTTGTCATTCAGAGAAAGTGCGTTTGCGTGTGTTGAGGAGTGACCTGCTCCCAAATTCAGGAGTGGAGATCGTCTGTCACTTCTAATGAAAGGTATGTAAATAGAGTCTAACCAGCGGTCGCCGTCTGAGTCAGCTTGAGGCCTGTCATGTTGCAACTGTAAACTACCCTGAGGTCAGTTTTGGCCCACTGAAATTTCCCCTGTGGTTTCTCACCCTGCAGTCTGCTCTCTGCTCTGCGCCAAGCGTGCGGGCCGCGCCGGGCTTTCGCTGTTGTCTCGCTGCTGATTGGGGCATTTGGTGGGCTTTTAGGAAGAAAGTGGAAACAACTGGTGGACGTGCAGGAGTGTTTCAATGCAGTGAATCCAAAATCTGGGAGTTATTCAGACCCTCTTCCTTCAATAAACTTCATGTTAGTGAAGAAACAACAAAGCTGCCGCATGACAGCCACAGATAAAAACTCAACCTCACACAGCTTCTCTCAAAATGACTTCAAGGCAGGCGAACGTCCCCCGATGACGAGCTCGGTCCAGATTCTGCCGTGCTGCCGATTTCCCGCGTTACCGAGTGATCAGATTAGCGTGCGGGACTCCCAAAGTGGTGGAGTTACTTCATTAGGTGCTTCCTCCAGCACTGGCTGCCAGCAAAGTGCTGCGAACTCAAACGTTGGATGTGTGTGACACTTCCCGCTCAGTGGCAGCAGCGCACTCAGTCATTACGCAGCCACAGGGGCTTAGGAGCAGCGTAATTACACGCCCAAAGCTCGAGGGAGGGAACTTCAGCCTGCAAGGTAAAGACTTCCACATGTGTGTCAGGGGTTGTGTGTGTGTGCGAGTGTGTGTGTGTGCAGCGAGCAGAGGGAGAGGGATGTTGGGTGTGTGTGTATGTGCTTATTTTATTGTTAGTGTCCCCTTTGTGTGTTTAGAGACTTTAACACCTCTCAGAGGTGTGCTGCTGCTGTGAGGGTGTGTGAAGCTTACTGTGGAGGGGAAGGGTCACTCGAGAGAAACGGGTGGTCCCAACACATTCGTATGATGGTGCTGTGTTTCTTCTTAGCCGTTTCTGTTTAGTTAAGCTGAGTATGGAGCCTGATAAAAGCTTAATTCCCCGTCCCTTTTCTACCAATTACTCCGTCCCACCCTTCACTCACTGTGCCACTAAAGCTTTGGGAGGAAACCTCAGCGGGGACCGACTCCTCGGGGTGTGTTTACTGGCAGCTTTATGTGGTTCTTTATTATCAACTTGGCACTGAGCTCTGGCTGAAACCTTCAGGAGGCTAATTGAAGGCTCGCTGTAAATCCTGTCGTTTTATGCCCCAAAGTTCGCTCTTTGTTTCTCGCGCGTTACTTTGGATCAGACGTTTTTTTGTTTTTTTTTTATCTGTGATCGATGGTCCAGTTCCTCCACATATAGTGGTAGAAATAAAGGACTAATCGGGGTCCCTAAATTTAATCCAAAGTACCACTTACTCTCCAGAAGCTGCGTCGGTATCCGGGAAGTCGTCTGACTCGGGCGATCCGCCTTTCATTTGTCTGAGGCCTGCTGCTCATCAGTGTGTGGCCACTGTCCTCCCCTCTCCCCCCCCTCCTCGCTTTATACCTCCGATCTGATTAGTGGTGGTCTCGTGGTGGCTCGCTTGCCAGGCATGGCAGCCATTTTCACCATTTGGAAGCCATAACGGCTGCTCGTTTGAAGATGAGACCCCTGTACTTGTGGCTTCTCTCTGAAGAAACCTTTCATGGGGGTGAGGGGCGGGTGGGGGGGCTTCTCGCTGTCTCTGCCAGACTGCGTGCGTCCTGTCACAGTCAAAATGCAGCACCCACCCACACCCACACACACACACCCACCCACCCACTCACACACTGCCCCTGTTGTGGAACAGTAGTTTGCCTCATCTGTCGTCTCGGTGGCTCGCGGTAGCGCCGGCGGCTCGTGCTGGGATGGGGCCCTCCAGGCCGGCCCTGCCTTGTAATCAGGGAACCAGAGCACTCGGCCGCCGCAGCGCCCCCCCCCCCCACGTTCACGTGACCGGGCCCCGCTAACCACAAGCACTTCATCCGATACTCTGTGGCGAGCCACGCCGAGAGGACAGCGTGCGCCTCTGCGAGCCGCCCCTATTGGCTGGAAATTTCTCTGTGTTTTTGACTGCGACCCCTCCCCCCGCCGTCTTTGATTTGACCGAGAGTTTGACGAGGTGGGGGGGGGGGGACTTTTAAAGTGTGCCGCAACTGTCCGCTTCATTTGAGCATAAGAGAGAGAGGGAGAAGAGGAGAGGGCAAAGTTGGAACTAGGACGACTGAGTGTGGAGACGTTTGGAGTGCGTGAGTGTTTCCACCTGTGATGAGATCTGTCCATGTTTGTGCCACTTTTGTCGCGTAGCTGTAACGTTGCTTTATTTGTTTGGGCGCGTTTCTGCTTTTAGGAGATTCCCTTAAGTTATTTGAGTGAGCGGACGATTACTCAAGACCTGACGCCTCATTCAAACTCATGAAGCAACATTTTGTGCTTCGGTTTTGCAGAATTTTATGAATTATTCTTGATGCATCATTATTATTGTAATTTTTTGGGGTCTGAATGAATAATTTTGGTCTGTTTTTTTTGGTAATCTTTTTTAGATATTTTCTAAGACATTTTTTTATTTGTTGCATTTTTTGAGCATAATTAAATTGTCTGTGTTTATATCAAAGAGTGTGTATTGGTGTGTGTGCCGAGGCCATGTTCAAATCTGTTGCTAAGGAGTGTTGGTTGCCATGTTCCGAAAAAAAGGAGGCACGTCTGGCTTGAAGAACCACACAGGTCTTCTCCTTTGTCTGTTTTAGTAATTAGCCGTCTCTCTCTCTCTCTCTCTCTCTCTCTCTCTCTCTCTCTATCCCTCTCTCCCCCCCCCTCCTCCCCCACTGCCACAGGAAATCCCCCTGTCTGAGATCCTGCAGGTAGAGCCGTCCAGAGACTACAGTAACCTGGCGCAGGGCAGCAACCCTCACTGCTTCGAGATCATCACGGCCACCATGGTCTACTACGTGGGCGAGAACAACGGCAGCCACTACCACAGCCCCGCTCTGGCCGCGTCGGGGGTCGGCATGGAGGTGGCGCAAGGATGGGAGAAGGCCATCCGACAGGCCCTGATGCCCGTCACCCCACAGCCCAGCGTGGCCAGCGCCGTCGGTCAGGGCAAAGATCACAGTACGTGCGAGTTATCACAAGCTTATACCGACTTATCGAGTTCATGACAGAATGCTTGTGTTTACGTATCAATGACACAGAGTTTGTGTTTCCTGCTTCATACTTCTCTGATACTCGACTGAGTTTCAGCGTACAAGTGGTGCTGATTTGATTGATTATGAGTTGCCCGAAAATACAAATGACAACTTTCCCTCGTTTGGCCTTAACTGGTCAAGAAAACACTTAAATGACTCACACGTCTCGAAACGCAGGAAAACCCCCCTCAGCTGTCTGCTGCATGAAAGGAAGCGAGGCGGTGAAGTCACTGTCTGAGTAGGACGGGAGCGTGACTGAGCTCGGCTCCCATTGGCCAGCACAGGGACGATACTGTCCTCAGCCGGCTCTCGCTTCAGGCTCCGCACTTGTAAATCAATCACATGAGATTCTCATGAGCGTCTCATTCCCACGTTCTGAAATCGATGCTTTTGGAGTAACTTTTTAACCTACAAATGTCAGAGTAATACATGTGATCCTTGTTATGATCAGTGTGCGCTCACTGCTGGAGTGACAGGTTTGCGTCTCGCCACAGCTCCATCATCTCAGCAGTACGTCCGTGTCTTCTCTCAAACTATTCCTATTGGCTCGTTTGAAGCATCAGCCACTTGGGCTGCCTGAATTCCCAGAAATGCATCGCATACTTGCACTGTTGGGTCACACATACTCCTCCAGATCAATTTTATAGTCAATTTGTTGTGTCATAAAATGCTCCGTTCTGTGGAGCTGTGACTTATGGCATGCAGCTGCGATAAGATCGAAGGCAGCGGAGAGAGCCAGGAATCCCAGTATGTGAGCAATGCACCTCTGACTGCGACGACTCGAGCATTCACTGGCCGCATTGTGTGTCTGTGAAGGAGCATTTTTTTCCATTGTCGAATGGAGGGAAACGTTGTGTGTTTTCTCCTCCAGAAGAGCTGTCCATCAGCATATCTGTGTCCAACTGCCAGATCCAGGAGAACGTGGTAAGTGGAACTTCTTTTCTCTCTCCCTCTCCCTCTTTCTCTCCCCCCTCCTCTCTCTCTCTCTCTCTCTCTCTCTCTCTCTCTCTCTCTCCTCTTTGCCTCTCGATGCAGTTGCACAATTTCCCAGCACAGCCTGCAGATTCATGCATTTGTGTGCCGTTAAAGTAGCTGTTGCGGTGAGATCGGTAAATTGTATCCCGCCGCTTCTTTTACTGAAACATCCAGTGGAAGCCTCTAAATGGGGAAGCTGTCGTGGGGTTTTCGACTCACTTCCACTTCTGCATCGAGTGAAAGTAAATATTTGGCAACACCAGAAAAACATTTCAGCAGGGCAACAGTTGTGCAGCCAAACCATGGACGATGTAACTGTTGCTGATTGCCATCTGCAGAGTGGAAAGTTATTGCGAATGCTGAGTCTGAAACGTAGTAACACGACCACTGATCTGCATGCAGGATATTGCCTCGGTGTACCAAATCTTCTCCGATGAGGTGTTGGGATCGGGCCAGTTTGGCATCGTCTATGGAGGTATGAAGTCCCACTGTTGGAGGCGTCGTACACCGTCTCAAGCAACTCTTTTAACGCGTTTCTTTACATTTTAGGCAAACACAGAAAGAGCGGCCGAGACGTGGCCATAAAGGTCATCGACAAGATGAGGTTTCCCACCAAGCAGGAGAGCCAGCTGAGGAATGAGGTGGCCATATTACAGGTGACGACAGAGTCCAGTCACGAGCTCACAGACGCAGATAACATGCAGTGCAGCTTTTATAGGTCTCCTCAGGCACCGCGTGGTGATCGAGACCACCATGTTTCTCTCTGCTTCCCTCCAGAACCTGCATCACCCCGGCATCGTCAACTTGGAGTGCATGTTCGAGACGCCCGAGCGGGTGTTTGTCGTCATGGAGAAGCTGCACGGCGACATGCTGGAGATGATCCTGTCGAGCGAGAAGAGCAAGCTGCCCGAGCGCATCACCAAGTTTTTGGTCACTCAGGTGTGTGTGAGACTCTGAGATCCTGCACACACTCGAATACTTTGACAAGTAGTTTGTCCACCACAACAAAAGGGTTCCAGAATGATATTAGGACACATATTTAGATGTGTGAAGGGTTTTTTTTCAACCTGGAAGTATCAAAAACAGTCCGTTTCTGCAGGAAAAAAAATGGCTCATGTTGGTTTGAGTTAAGAAGGGAAGAAGAAAAGCGTTTTAGAGCATTGTTATTGTCTAAAACTGCGTAAAATCCTCGACAGAACAATTGTGACCACAGTTTATGTGAGAGCTGTCAATAACAATGTCCTAGAATTGTCAAATCATTTACTGGCATTGTGTCATCTGCTTCTGATACTATATTTCGAATGAGGTTGCGTTTCATTCGTCTTTGTTCAGTTTAGCACTGAAGGCTTTCACCCCCTCTTGCACTCTCTATTCCTCTCCCCCCCGTCTTGTTTTTGGGGGGTGTGATGAGCCTCTGCTCCAGCTCCAGGGCTTGTTTATTCTTGTGGTGAGCCGATTGAGGCGGGTTGTGGGGAAAGAGGAGAGGGGGGCGGGGGGGGGGCGCTTGTTTACGGGATTTGGTCTGCGTGGCATCACGGCCCTCCTCCCCGGCCGTGGATTACAGCGTGCAGTGTGCCGGTGGCTTTGTGGGCTGATTAAAAAAAAAAAGAGCAGCAGGCTCCGGGGCCCCCCTCTCTCTCTCTCTCTCTCTCTCTCCCTCTGCGGGTCCCGGAGTCCCGAACGGGAGCGGGGCCATTAACAACAGCCCCGTTCGCTGCGGCCCCTCCGGCCTGGCTCTGATGTGGCCGGGAGGACTTCTGTCGGAGCCAGGGTCAGGGAAGGGGAGCCAGGCGCGCTGTGGTTTTTGTCTCCGCGCCACAGGCAGACATGCGTGCTGCCCCGGCGTGCGCCAGGCCTGCTGAATACAGATGAGATGATGAGATGAGATCATGAGCACTCGTCAGGGATGGGAGTATTTCTGGGCATCAGAATGCTTATATTGCCACTAGTTTTTCCATATGGCAGCAGCATAGATTGCACAGTATAGATTATACAAACAGCCCTGTGTTTATACCACATGCTCCATACGCTCAAACAGTCAGACGCAGGAGTTTACACTATTGTCATCTGGGTTTTTACAGCTGAGTCTGTACTTATGCGCGTTGTGTTTGCGGCAGATCCTCGTGGCCTTGAGACATCTGCACTTCAAAAACATCGTCCACTGCGACTTGAAGCCCGAGAACGTCCTCCTGGCCTCTGCGGAGCCTTTCCCTCAGGTAAACACAAGCTTCTCTCTTAGTTTCTGTGCACCTCTGTTCTCCCCGTGCGGCGACGTCGATAAAGCCCCCTCCCCCTGCTCTTCCTCCAGGTGAAGCTGTGCGACTTTGGCTTCGCACGCATCATCGGCGAGAAGTCCTTCCGGCGGTCAGTGGTGGGCACGCCGGCGTACCTGGCTCCGGAGGTGCTGCGCAGCAAAGGCTACAACCGCTCCTTAGACATGTGGTCAGTGGGGGTCATCGTGTACGTCAGCTTGAGCGGGACTTTCCCCTTCAACGAGGACGAGGACATCAACGACCAGATCCAGAACGCCGCGTTCATGTACCCCCCCACGCCATGGAAGGACATCTCCGCAGAAGGTAGAGAGACACAGAGGAGGTTCAGGGCTGAAACCACCCCTCCCCTCCATTTAAAGTCTGAAAGCCCCTAGCACTTCCTCTCATCTGAGTTGTAGGCGACACGTGGTCTCGTGTCAAACCGACATTCAGACATCACAGAGCAGCCTTCCCCTCCTACATGTCTGGGCCATTTGAACTTTACGCTTAACTTCATGATGAATCACCAGCAGTCCATGCTTGAACCTCCCTACGCCCACATACAACGTGCACAAGGTGAAAGCCTTGATGTGAAAGCTGATCGTTAGCATAGTAGCCACCGGAGGTTTCACAACCTGGTGACCTGAGATGACATGTTTTGCCCGGCTGACTCAGCATTAACACTCTGCTTCCCTCACAGCCACAGATCTGATCAACAATCTCCTCCAAGTCAAGATGAGGAAGAGGTACAGCGTGGACAAGTGTCTCAGCCATCCCTGGTTACAGGTGAGTCGCCTCTCTGAGTTGATACTTCAGGCATTTCCTCAGTGCGACCCGGAAAAATGTCAAATGCAGGCCTGTCAAGTAAAGGAAGTCCAAATAATCACATGAGGTCAAAGCAGAGGTATGCTCGGTCATTTTAAGTCAGGTTCAGCTCTTTGATCATGAGACAGATCCAATCGAATAGAAAAAATGAGTAAAAAGCATATTTTTTAAACACCAGACTCAGTTAGATTTTTTCAGTAATTTCTGACGTCCTGAACAGTTTTCACTATTTGAATTAAAAGCACCTTCTTCACTTGCGTGAGCTGGCGATCTCTCTCAGCCTGTGGGCGGAGCTACAGTTATCATCAAGGGGATCAGTGCAGTTTAACGTCTCCAACATTTGTATGAGGGAATAAAACGGCACAAAGGCCAAAAAAACAGATGGAAGACAATGTGCAACCAAGTTCAGTGCAGGTGTGGATGAGAGAGAGAGAGAGAGAGAAGGGGGAGTTGCTGGCAGAGCTCTGAGCAGTCGGTGGTCATGTGGTTAGAGAGCCTGATGAGTGAGTCCCCAGTTTGAACCCTGAACTGCATACCAGTTCCCCCTTTTTCTTCTGCTGCTGTTTCCACTATTATAAAGGCTCATTCATCTTCAAAAACGATCCCTAATCCAGCTTCTTATTTGTCTTGAATGAAAGTTCAGGAAAATCCAGTCAGAAATCGTCAATGTTAAAAAAAAGCAGCCGATTCATTTCCAATAAAGATGAGGAAGATGAAGGTTTAGTTAGCAATTAGCTCCAAGCAGCATTAGGATCCCCTGAAATGACATTAGGACTGTTGATTTTTGAGCTCCTGTCCAAATGCACTGCCCCCCCTTTAAAGAGCCCCTCTGCCCCTGTCGTCCCCGCAGGATTACCAGACGTGGCTGGACCTGAGGGAGTTCGAGACGCGGCGAGGCGAGCGCTACATCACCCACGAGAGCGACGACGCGCGCTGGGAGGAGTACGCGGACGAGCACAGCCTCGTGTACCCCAAACACTTCATCATGGCCCCCAACCTGGACGACATGGAGGAGGACCCCTAGTGGCAGAGGAGACTCCCTCCTACAACACATGTTTGAAAGACAGCAGTTGTCACCAAGGACGACTTTGCGCACAAAGCTTTGGGAGCGGCAGGTTTCTCCCCCCCTCCCCCCCAGGACTGTTCGCTGAACCAGAAAGAAGCTGGAGAAGTGGGAGGGTCCCTCCTCAGAGGCTTCACCGTGGGGGGAAATGCTTCTGTGTAGTGTGATGCACTGCTACAAACAGCCAGCAGGTGGAGACGCGCATCAGGAAAACTGTGAGGAGCAGTTCACTTGCTCTTTGTGTTATACATTCCAAGGATCCGAGGACAATCTGAGGCTGAACTCAGCAGCGGTGAAAGCTAGCGTGTGCACGAGTCCTTCAAACTCTGAGCAGTACAAGCCGTGTTCTTGAAAGCGAATGGCTCTCACCAGGATTAAAGGGCACTTTTCACAAGGGATTTACAGTGCGAGAATCAAACACACTCACCAGTTTGTCTTCATCTCCGAACTGTCTGTGAGGCTGTCCTTTGGTATGAAACTGGAACCGTCACACGTACGTTTTTGTTTTTTTTTTTTACTTTAATGTATTTTAGTAATTGTAGGTTTTTGCACTATATTACTATTGAACATAGCAATTGAATAGAAAAAGGCTATTCGCTGCTCCGGAAAGTGTCCGTTTGCCAAGTGAAGATGCAAAGCGAGCGGTGGAAAGTTCAC
>JAUESF010000048.1:4370323-4385515 GCA_032274765.1 Malacoctenus tetranemus
ACAAAAAGGAGGCCAGCGAACATCTGTTTATTTTAAATCAAATATCAATTTGGATCAGCAATAAATCCACATACTGCGGAAAATATTAAATACGACAAGTGATCAATAAACTTTGAATTAAAGAAGACATTAAAAATAATGATTTTTTTTAGCACGAGAAAAATGTTTCTGCTCAAATGGAAAAAAAAACAACATGGTTACGGGACAGTTTCCTGATTTCCCTATTCCGTGACTCTTCCATTCACTATTCCCAAAAAAAATCACAGGAGGGTCATGGGAAAATTTTCTCACAAAGTATCAGAAAACCATGAAAAAAGCATAGCAATCAATTCAAATTAATGGGAAATTCCTATTTACTACAAATCAAGTCAGGTCCAGTCAGCCTTTAAAAGCCTGTGTCCTGAACCAAAAACCAAAAACCCAACTACCGCCTCTTTGTCAGATGATGCAATAATTTTCCAAATTGGGCGGTGGCGACTGCGCTGGGTGAACCCCAGACTGTTGTTTACCTGCGACGTAACAATTGCCAAGGCCATCTGACTTACTGCCCAGCTGGTTCACAGATGTCTGTTCCTGCACATGCTTCCCACCTTAGCCCATTATCTACTAGCTGGAGAGGCTGCGATGCTAACAGGGTTAATTATTCTCACCCGAATAACTATAAATAACCCTCCAAACAATATCGTCCTGTGGGATATTTGCCTTGCAGGTATTTATTTGGGAGAGTAAAAGGTCTTCTACATCTCTCAAAGAGCTGTTTAATTTCCTTTAATCGAGACAATAGTGCTTATTTTACAGGAACATGAAATATATCACATTTATATTCTAATTTTTAAAGGAAATCTGCATGGTTTACACAGCAAAAGCTCCTGAAACAACCTCCTTGTTTGATTTTAGAAGACTAACAGCACCGCTTGATCCTAAATAAGAGCGCAGCCATAATGAAAGCTGTCTCCAGGTGTGTGTGTGTGTGTGTGTGTGTGTGTGTATGTGTGTTTGTGTGTGCATGTGTGTGTTTCCGGCAGCGCTGCGAGGTCAGCAGCTCCGACACCACCTGTAGGCAGAGACGGCTGTGCGGGGCCTGGGAGGGGCGGGGCGGGGGCTGCGGTCGAAACACAGGAAGCAGCGACGGCAGGTGCACTGTTATCGCCGCCATGGAAAGGTAACGAAGCCACATCACAATCGGCAGGAAATGAAGCGGCGCAGCCGAGGCCGAACAATATTACAATCATCACACACCAGCCCACGGGCGCGATGGCGTGGTCGAGGAGGACTGAGGACTCTCGATAGGAGGGACTTCTTTCCCCCCCCTAAACTTCTGCACTTTCACAGTTTGTAGCTCCTTTTGTGCGCTCCACAGACGCACAGTCCTGTGACATTTACGGCCTTTGAAGAGGGGCCAACTGCACTCCGAGCTGTAAAAGAGCCACCTGCCTCGCCTCACCTGCCCTTCTGTGAGGGCTTAGCGAATGAAAAAAAAACTCCCCCCTGAGTCCCAGCGTCAGCCAGGCCCTGCCTGGTAGCTACTGTACGCAGCCGTGCACCTTCAAAAATCCCCCCCCACCCCCCCACCTACAATTTGGGCTCTTGCAACAGACAGAAACGGCAGCCATAAAGAAGGAGAGCTGTTTTCCTTTCAGTGTCTCCCCTCGGCTAAGTCTGGGGTAAGCCCGCTAATCCTGCTCGGTGTGATGACTCACAACGGGTGTGGCCAATGTGTTCCCAAAGATATCTTTTCCACGGTGTGAATATCAATAGGAATGTTGATGTTGGCCCGCAGCATCATGTTGTGTGGCATTTAATAGTTTCTAACAATAACTGCACATCTCTTGCTAAGGTTTGGATTTTCGGGTCCACGCAATTAAAAGAATCCCCTCTTCTTATTCTGGTCCCTTCTGGGATGTGCATGTTTCTAACATGTGTGTGTGTGTGTGTGTGTGAGGGAGAGAACGGGGGCCCAGTGTCCCACCTAATTGTTATTGCGTCTGTGTTTGGCCTGGAGACAGTCGATAGGAATCAGCCGAGAGCCCGGTGGTGGCGGCGTCGCTGGAGGAGGGGTGGAGGGGTGGGGGGGTGGGGGGGCGGCAGGCCACGGAGCGGCTGTGTCTCCCACTTCCCAGTGTCTTAGTTGTAATGCATCCCTCCACTAACAGGGATCAAGGTATTAGGGATTCAGGTTATTTGTATTGATTTTATGTGCTGTCATGCCGGGCTCTCGGACGCCCTCATATTTGTGGAAATTGCAAATTCCACCTCGGAAATGTCACCGGCGTTTAATCTCTCCTTGAGTGGTCAATATGGGACCCCCGGCTCCAGTCCGACCACGTTTATTAAACACAAACCCGAACCGTTCCCACGGTTACCATGACACCGCGCTGCCGGGGAGCGGGATCGGCACCCCCCCCCCCGCCTGCCGCCGCCCCTCCCCGGCTAGATAGCAACATGGGAGCGAAGGAACTTCAACATTAATAACTTGCGATAAGAGCCGTGTCAATGGTTGCGAGATCCTGGCTCGGATGAGGAGAGTTGACTCTGGATTAGTTGCGGCACCTTGACACGAGAGAGAGGAAGGAGAAGGAAAAAAAAAAGAACATCTCTAGTAAATTCTGACTGGTCCACAAACTTACCTGCAGCTCGCCGTCGTAGTGAACCCGGCAGGCGCTCCCCGGCGCAGCCGGCTAAGGTCAGTGTCATTATTCCACGCGAACACTTCAAGGTCCGTAAAAGCAAACTGCTTTGTTGCGTCGGCCAACATTTGCATGCTATTATCATCTTTGCTTTATCCGTGTCACAGCAAATGTTTCTCTTTCTCCAGTGTTTACAGGAATGGCCGAGTCACCCCCCCACCACCACCCACCACCACCCCTCCCTCCTCTCTCCGTTCGCCACAATCAAATTTACTCTGGCTTGAGTACACGTTTAGTGGGGACCATTTGTTTGAGGCAAACACTTAGGGCCCTCGTATGTCATTGACCAGTGTCCACAAATATAATCCTATCAAGTTCAATCTTGGGATGTCCCGCGCCATTGTTTTCCTAATGCAATAAATGAAAATAATCCCGTCCGTCCCGTTTTATTACAGAGACCTCCTCCTGGTGGTTCTGTGGAGTGCATGATGAACTTCCTGCGGCTCCTTTTCGCCTCCTTTTGTTTGAGCTGGTCCGGACAAACCCGTTGATGATATTGCGATTGAAATCCTACTGTTGACATGCTCCACGCTTTAAGTATTTACAGTACAAGTAGGGAGGGAGGGGGGGGAGGGGGAGGGGGGACGGCGCAGCTGACAAACATGAACCTGCCGGCGGTGGCCGGCATGCACGAGCGCACCCTTTCTTGCTTGTTGATAAACCCCTGCTTCTTCCAAAAGCCCTCAGTTGACATGTACCTACAGAGAAAGCCTTAGCAAAACAAGCCGGACCCTTGTAAATATGCAGTGCCCAACAGTGGCACACGCGGTGTTGGCTTACATACTGCTCGCGCTGTTTTTTCTTTTTACCTCCAAATTTGCTCGGAAAACTAATCATGGTCTGATAAAGCCCACGGTAAATATGGGAGAGATTGACACCCACATGTCAAAGTTTACATAGCCAGACCAAGTGTACATATAGGGCAAGGGAACCGTGGGGCCGGTTGGGACTGAACTGGCCTGACCTCGGAGAGTCTGCTGTGCTGGGGGAGACGCTTTGTGAGAGACGCCACAGAGCGACGACGATTCTTAGAAGATTTTGCTTTTTAAAGTTTAAAAAAAAATCTATTTAAAATCAGATATTGTTTTATAAAATAAGAAAAAAAGACATTCATGTGGTTGCTTTTGTAAATGTAAGATGGATTTAAAAAAAGACCCTTCCCTTTAATGTGCTGCTTTCTTTTTCCCCTTCACCTCTCTTGAAAAACATTAAAATGAAGACGGCTGATGTCTTCCTCCTCGCCAGCGGCTGTCAGCCATCCAATTGCTTGATAATCCACAGCAAAGACAGTGCAGCTAACAGAAAAGGTTAACCCCTGACTGATGTGTCTGATGTTAATCTATAGATCAATTAGGGAGAGGCACACTGGGTCAAGCTACAGATATTGCGGTGGCTATTAGTTCCCCTATCTGCCATTATTACACAGTCACATGCTCAAACATTGCACTGGGTTGGTATGCTAGGCACAGATGCCTAGGGTAAACAGACAGGCCTACAAGGCTTGCACAAAATATTGATCTGACAGCAGATGGGAACCTTGATATCAGCCATTCAGTTTTTTCCCAGTGTCTGTATTCTTATGTGTGTGCGTGCATGTGTTGGAACATTTGTGGCAAATGTGTTTGGGAAAATATTTCAAAGCACATATTGTGTGTTTGTTTTGCCTGAAGGTAATCCTGACGCGCTCCCATCCAATTCCAGCTTTTTACCATATATGTCTTCCTCCTCCATTAGCAGTATAGATGAATGCAGATGGGTTTGTAATCTAATTATTGCCTCGGCAAATACAAAATTTGGGTGCAGACCACAGAAAAATAGGTGGGAAGACACTCGCTTGTTTGTTATTCCCAAATTCCACAGACGTCAATATCCCCGTCAGTTCTAACTCAACGTGAATCCACAATAGTAAAAGCTACTTAACAGAAATTCTCATTTATTAATGTTTATAACACATTTGGACTCTGTCCCATTTTTGGTTCTTCCCTTCTGCAAACTCGGAGCTTTTTTTCCCCCCCTAAAAATACCACACAAAGCACGAGACGCATGCAGCAGCTCCTTTTGTTGCATTAAGCTGCATGGAAAGGAGCGAAGGCGAAGATGGATTGACATTTTCCATTAGTTCATTCAAAAGGCTCCCCCCTGCTTTTCAGATTCAGCGCGTTACCTCAATGGTAAAACAACTGTGAGGAGATGAAATGATGCCTCGTCCGTCAGCGCAGCGGCAGGATAAAGTTTCTGAAATCCTCTCAAGTCGGAGCGATCGGCGCAGGCTCACGCTGGGAAAAATGTCAACAGGGCTGACCTGTTTATTGGCCAGGGATGGTTCTTTCTTTCCCCAAAGCTGGCAGCCATTCTAAAACATCGCGTCGTAATGAAGAGACCCAAGTGCTCTCGGCGGTTATGAATAGACAATCCCTGGATATGAAATTTCGATTTCTCGATGGGGTCAGGCCGGGCCACATATTTTCCTCGGACTATCCCCGAGCACCACAATGCCACCAACTTGTCCAAATAACACTGATAGGGTAATCCGGCATTCCTCCATCCCGAGATCTCAGGATCATCACAGCAGGGGGTGGGGGGGGTACGAGGTGGGGTGGGGGGGGCATATTCATGACTAATTATGGTTTCTATATCTCGCCGCTCCGCCTCTCTTGTGTCCCGAGCGCCGCGGGGATCAATCACTCTGAGCTGCCTGGCCAAACACCATTGACAGGGGCAGGGGCGCTGACGCAAAGCCGCTCCAGCACCTCCCCGGCATGCCACCATTCAATTAGCCTTGGACAGCGGGAGGCGTGATTATTCCAAAATTAGTGATTATTTCCCTGGGTAAACAGGCCCGATTTGGGGTGTGTCATCCCTTGTGATCCTTGCTGGTCACTGGGCCTCCACAAAGGGGGCTGGGGCCTGGAAGAGAGGCCAGGGTACAGCAGACTGCCTCCCCTGAAAGAGCAGCTCGTCACCCCCCCCCCACTCGGCCCCGCTCCCCCTCCCTTGCCCCACCTCTTCTTGCCGCGGCTCGACACAGCCCTCCCTGATAAAGTGGTATTTCCCGCATACAAAGGAGGCATCGGGCCTAATCCCCGACCAACCCACACCCCCTTCTTTCTTCCCAGCGAGGGAGCACAATGAGCGCAGACCTTGTCTTAATCCAAAGGTGGGCTATCACCGTAATCTGATAATACACGCTGATCAAAGCCCATTCAATGCTAATCAGGACAACAGATCAGCATTATGATCTAATTAGGGTCCGCCCATGAGCCGCAGGAGTGAAATGCCAGAGCACTGTAAGTCGCGGAGGACGGCACTGCTGTTCCGGGGACGGGACAAAGGGCCGAACGTAATGCTGTGACATAATCCCGGCTCAGAGTGATCGCGGCTTGTTAAGGGAGCGCTGGACTCGTAGGGAATGGCGTCAGGTCGGAGGGAACTCACGTCGTCCTACTTTTTCTTCATAGTTTGCTTCTGGGTGTTTTTTTTAACCTCTTTTGTGAGTCCACGGCAGCAAGAGGCCACTCCTGACATAAAAGACGACGAAGAGGTCAGAGGTCAGCCGCGGCCTTCGAACAACTCAAGCCAGGCTAAAAAATTTTGGGGAAAAATTGTTGAGTAAAAACAAGTTTTGCTCAGAGAAGTCGTGTAATTTCGGGCACTGGATCGTTTGAGTGTTCTTCAGTTGTTGGTTTTGCCCCTTCAAGGTATGCCCAATTAGTCATGAGCTATTAACAAAGCACCAAATCAATTACCCACTTGCCTTTCGGAAGTTCTTGTCCTCCTCTGGGAGGCGCATCAGTCACGCCTTGCCAGCAGAGTCATCCCTCCGCAACAGCAGAAATCTGGGTGGCCGCGGCCCTTTCAAAAGGAGCACAATGCAGCTCCTACATTTGGATAAACTAAGTCCACTATAACAAGGCTCCCAGCAATGGGTAATCCTATCAAAATGGACTCCTTTTAGGAAAACAATACAAACAAGTGGCCACTAACGACAGTGAAATGTGACGCAAGGAATGCAGGGGCCGACAGAAATCGGCGTGCAGCGAGCGCCCAAATTCCTGCCGCGGCAACCCGGCATCTCTTCCACCTGGGCCTAAAACAACAAAGCGGTTTTGGGATTCGGTCCTGTTTAGATACTCCTTAGCTACGAAAATAAAGGCCAGATGTGCAGGCAGGGAGCCTCATGTGGCTACATGCAGGCTACTTGTGTGTGTGTGTGTGTGTGTCGACGACGACGAGACGCAGCCCTTGTCGACAGCCTCTGCTTTGCGAGCTGACTTTCCCTTTCAGACGGCGCACAAAGAAAGGTTTAACCCTTCAGTCCTGACAAAATGTACAAACACCACCGACTCCGCGCGCTGGACTCAGGCAGGGCTGCGCGGGTGCTGCGAGGGTGCCGTGCGACAGCACGCGATGGCCATGAGATTTCTTTTTTTGCGAAATATAGCATCTGCGACGCGATGTTTCGAGGATGGCAAGTCCAGACAACAAAGTAGATTAGCCGGATTAGTCATTGTAAAAAATCCGATGCCTTCAAATGAGTCAAAAAAAGGGAAGAAAAAAAAACAGTGCTACACGGACAGATTAGAAGACGGCCCAACATTTCAGTTTAACCCCTAAGCAGCTTCTGGGTTGCTTGAAGTCGAAGCGTTGTCCCGTGTGGTGGTCAGCTCAAAGCGCCGGCCCCCACCCCCCATCCTCCGCTCGACTCCCACACACAGGCAGGAACAAAAAGACCCACCTCGGTGTGGCCCTATCAATGTCACCGCTTTGTGCAGCAGTCTTTCAGGGTACATGAAGTGTCTTTAGCCACAATGAGATCAATAGCGCGGCCAACTGTGCAGCGGCCAGCGGCTGCGGCTGCGCAGGCGCCGCGGCGCAGAGCAGATAAAGCTGATCAGGGCTGACACATTGTCAGATGCGTATCTTTGATCTACTTGTGTGCACTTTGCTCCGACGACGGGGGGGAACTTTTTTTTTTTCCCCCCCTCTTGCCGGCGCGGTTTCTCTGCCGCGACGGAAAAGTGCTGCGGAGGTGCAATATCGACGATGCCATATCTGCATTTAGTGGGAGCGTGTCCCCGGGGACCTTTCAAAGTTTTTCTGTGTACTCTGCTGAGCCAGATCTTTCCTGACAGTGACCTCAGTCAGCCTATAGGTACACTGGCCTGGACAGGTCAGTCCCCATTGATTTCCCATTCCCTCTTGGCACAATGGAGACTGTCAACGAACCACCGGGATGTGTCCTTGACTAAAGTGTAACCCCCCGCGCTCTCATACTTTGAGCCTTTTTGACTCGGGGCTTGTTGATGGCACGGGGATCTGCTGCATAAAATGCAGATTTAGCTTGTCCATTACTGCCACTTTGATGCTTTCCTTTCTGTAATCTCGTAAACTCGAGGTGAATATATCATTATGAAGAAATAGAGACCACCAAGTCAGACTGTGGAGGTTTCTCCCCCCTTTTTTTTCCCAACAGAGAAAAAAAAAAGCCCGAGCCTAATTTGCCATCATCAGCTTCTTTTGTTCAAACAGGGCCTGGTATTTGAGAATAATCCTCCTTCCATAGATGAAATAGTGTCTCGACAGGCAGCGGCAAGACGCTGTCAAAACCTTTTCCAGAGGCGAATCTTTGTGAGAGCCACAATGTTGGAGGCTGAAAAAAAAGAAAGAAAGAGAGAAAAAAGTCTTGCGACGACAAAGCGAGTTGATGTAAACTTGCCACCTGGTTCTCGTATCCAAGCAATACAGAGGTAAAGCCGAGGCAAGCAGGTGGGGGTTTACGCGCTGAAAGCGTTAATTGTGTGAAACCCTTTGCTGAATGTTACCAATACATCATTTATTGACCTGTTGGTTTATTTTTCCAGAATCAAATGATATTTTCCTGCTTTCCCAGGAACCGAGTGAGTTAACCTCAAATGACAGCACGAAAAAAACAAGATGCCTTTATTTTATATTCAGCGTCTCGTTATCTCCCCCCCCCTCCACCCACCCCCGTCCCCCCAAAATGCCATGTGTAATGTCATGCAATATCTGACAAAATGACCTTAATTTAAAGGGCTGCCATTGATGTCAACAGCAGGTAAATACCAACTTGCAAATGTGCATTGATTGTTTAGATGCTCCAGGTGACACCATGCCAGCAGAGAGGACTTTTGTTTACCTCTCAAATTTCACAGAATGTTGAAGTGGCACTAAAAGAATTATCGACGCGCTGCTCAAGAATAAAAAAGAAGGTGTCGCTGCGAAAAGACTCATCGAAGAGCAGCGAGATTAAAAAAAACTGCAACGTGCTCGACGATTACTTCTTTGTGTTTATCGTGAGGAAAATTAGAAATAAAAAACATCCTCGACAAAGGTCTTGTCAGGGGGAGGGCGTTTAAGTCATTGGTGAATGCGCATTTACATCACACAGCATTGGCTTTTAAACATATTGTACCCAGGAATCCTCACTATTCTTCTGGCTGTCGGAGCAACAATCCCACTGGCCAGTGTGCGCGGCGCGATTCAATAAGGAAATGAGATGCAAATGAGTCCATACGTCTACTACATATTTTAGGACTGTTATTCAGTGTTTTGATCTGGACTCGCTCCCCTTTGTGGGGCTAAAATGTACAAACTATTCAAACGATTCCCCTTTGTTGCGCCGCTTTGTGAGCGAGTGGAGAAAATATTTGGAATGCATTAAGTTGTGAAAACCGCCTGTCATGGCTGACAATAAAGGCTAGCCTAATAGATGTTAGCATTGATGGCAGGGAGGACAAAAAAGAAGCGACTCTCTGTTGTGCACAAACGGCCTGGCGCAACTTAAAAATGAATCCATTTACTTCAGGCTGTTTACTTTGTACTTTTGGCTGTAAAGGCAGAGGGAAATAAAAAAGAAGCCAATTCACGAGGGGCAGGAGCCAAGGCCTCAACTTCTCTTTCACGGGCCACGGGTTTTTTTTTTTTTTCCCCCTCAGCTTTTTAAAAAACTCACACGCCAAGCGCCCCTGGCAGCCAGCGAGATGCAGGGGGCGAGAGAAAAAGACAGAGCGAGGGGGACAGACACAAAAAAACCAAAAAAAAAAACGCCCCCCCACCCCAAAAAAAAAACAGTAACATCTGCAGCCGCTTCCAGCCAGACAGTTTGATGTGAATAACTCAGCACTTTGTGCCCTGACCTTGGCGAACAAAGAGGGTGGTGGCGGCGGCGGCGGTGGTGGTGGTCGGGGTGGAGATGCCTCAGGAGCGGAGCGCGACGCCCCGGGAGAGAGGCGAGCGAGCGAGCGAGCGAGCGAGCGCCCACCACTCGTTTCGCTGAGTTGGACTTATTGTCGTCACCTCCCCCCTCCCCCCACAACACCACCGTCCCCTCATCAGTGGGGCAGAAAGGTGCCACGGAGGGGGCACCGAGGCACCGCATGCCACATGGACCGTCATAGTTTCGGCACAAAGATGGCCGCTTGACAAACGAAGCCGAGCGGCGCGGGGATAAAATGTCAATTTGGGAGTGGTGCGCCGCCGGGGGATCCCCATGCCATATGAATGCAGATCAGGGTCAGGCAAATAACTATAGAAGTGCCTTTTAAAGAGATCGGTAAAAGTAGAGATAAATCGGCGCAAAAGGGGGAGGAGATGAATATTTATCAACGCGGGCCGAGGATGCTCATATACATACAGATTTATTTCACCTCAGCCCAAAGTTAGAAAAAGGCAAATTCCTCCCTATCGAATCAAAGAGGAGCGCAACAAAGCTACTGTGTACTTCAAGACTTAAATCTTACAAGTTCCTAATCCTTTTCTGAAGTCCACGCGGGACCTTTGGTCTCCATGGCAACAGCGGGGCATTCAACCAAGTGATTGCCTCCAATGAATTTCAGATAAGACGAAAATGGAAGTGAATTGATGTGATTTTAATGCAGAAGTGAGCGGCGGAGGGGAGGTCCACTCGGTTCATATTTGAATAAAGCAAACAGAGCAGACAAAAGGCTGACAGCCGTAAATGACATTGTCAGTACAAAAATTATCAGCCAGTTTACAATCTGTTTGCTCATGTAGAACAAACAGAATGTGTGTGGCATCCCGGGCTTTGTGAGCGGCGCGGCCGGCAAGCCGGCGGCGGGAGAAAAGCAGATATCAGCTCCCCCTGCAGCCCTGCAACAATTAGATAGCAATTTGACAGGCACACTCAAAATGTGAGTTTGTTGTCGGCGTCCAAGGGCACCTCCCCCCCCCCCCTTCCTCTCTCTCTCTTGCTCTCTCTCTCTCTCTCTCTTCCAGCCCCCCCAAATCAAAAAAAAGGAAATACACGATTGAGGCATCGAGGACAAAGACAAATTGTGTGACCTATGGCCGGTGGACGCGCAGGGTGGGACATCACAGGCGTAGGGGAGACGCATTCCAAACATGAGACCCTCAGTTACCTAGCAGGGGGGCAGGAGGGAGGGAGAAGGGGGGGGGGATTCGAATCAAGGTCCCCCCCTTTTTTCTGCCTTGCCTTCTGATGGGGACCAACAGGGAGATCCTCCTTAAAGACAGCCCTGTTCACTACCAAAACCGCCCCCCCCCCACTACCACCACCACCACCACCACCCGGGTGCCCCTTTTGTTGTGTGTTGTCACTTGTTTTGTTTTGAGCTTGTTAACTTCTCTATAGCCACACGGACAAGCAGCAGCTGGTGAGCTTGCGGTGGGCCGCGAGGCATCAATTTTATCCCCTGGACAAGCCTGGCTGGGAGGGGGGGGGGACGAAGACGACGACGACGGCCGAAGGGGTCGCTCTGACAGCACCTTGAACCGTCTCACTGTAAGGCTGTCTGCTCCGATTGCCAAGGAGACGCTGGCCTGGCTCAGATTATTAATGAGGGGACGCCGAGCAATGTCACCTCTGGTCCTGACAGTAACAGCATGTCAGTGACAAAGTCACACACGTTTGGGAATATTTCAACTAGAGCTTTGTAAATAAAGGTGAAATTCACTAAAAATGAGCATGTGTGGAAGTAACTTGGACCTCCTCTCTGTTTGGAGAAGCGTTTGATCATCCCTCCCGAATATATCGTTAATGGATCCCACACACTCATTGCTGAGCCCTCACACTGACATGGAGAATCCAACCATACACACAACAGTCCAGAAAAAGACCTGTCGGGTGGGTTGTGGTGGGGGGATGCAAGAGAGAAGTGTTTGAGACCCACCGGCTGTGTGGCTCCTGCATCCAACCAACCCAGCAGCTCTGGAGGACGCCCAGCCGAAACCTCTCAAGCCGACGGCGTCTCAGCACATCTGAACCTGCAAACAAAAGTCAGCTGAGTGTTCTTGATACTGTGTCAAACTTCTCATTGCGTGGTGGTGGTGGTGGTGGTGGTTGGGGGGGGTGGGGGGGTGACAAAAACAGCACGTCGGAGCGTTAATTGATATTCATCCCGAGGTTCTCCTCGCCGCTCTGTGAAGCCCTGCTCTGTGCTCTGGCTGAGGAGATGCCGTTTAGTCTTATTAAAAAGTTGTTTGATTAGCCGGCCCTGGAATGGAGGCTGTGGAAAGGTCTGGCAGCAGCAGATAAAAGGGGAATGATAAATAGGCGGGAAGCCAGCTGATTGCCAGTCAGCCACTAGAGCATCAAAACACATCCATTTCTCGGCGAAGTTGATCCAATTATTGTCAGCCACTCACAGATAGCTACTATGTTTTACTCCTTTCATTCCAGGCTAAATTGCTCTTCCCCTTTTTTCTGCCGATACGGCAATCGGTCATAAAGGGCCAGCCATCATTAGTGCTGTTTGAATTGGAGCCCTGTAGTGTTTGGTTAAGAGGGTAAATGCAAATTTGATGAAAGAATAAGGCTGCATTTACATATCAGCCTCAGCTCACATGGGGAGGGTAAACATTCTGTTTATCTCAAGTGTCATTTTATGATTTCAGTGGAATATAAAACCGACCTTGGCCCAGTCGGAGCAAAAGACCAAGGAAATTTACTGTTGTTCAAACACAATTTATTCAAGTAGAACTTGTCAACAAATCTTCTCGAACTCGGCAAATAAAAGTAGAATATCAGGAGGCTTCAACCAGGAATGAGTTTGAGATTCAACAGATTAAAAACAAGAGAATTTCTTTTGACAATCGTGCAAAAGAAAAAGAGGAGGCAATGAAAGAAAAGCTTTAAAAAAAGTTGAGGTTTTTTTCTGAATAAATATTTCTGAAGAAAAAACATAAATAGGAAAATGCAAAGTCTGGAGACATTTGCATGAATATAATTTTATTAAATTTTTTGTCTTTGTAATTAAACCGAAAAAGGTAAAGAACATTGTTGCATCTAATTCACAAACTATTGTTTATTTTAGACCATATTGCACAAAAAAATCTACTTTCAGAAAAAAATGTATAAATATTATGGATGCAATTTGTATTCTAACGCAAATAATAATAACAGTAAAAAGAACAGACTTTAACTAAAGGAGACAAACACAGCACATCCAACACAGCTCTGTTTAGATAGAAAACGACAACAATTGTGACGATTATTTTGAAAAAATCCAAATCACGCCGGCGAGAAGTGGTTCAGGAAATAAACTATTCAATTAGAAGTAAAAATATATACTTCACCCACGAAGCATATTGCTCAGAAACAATATGTAATGTGTGCACAACCTCGGAGCTGAGTGGGCTGTTATAAATAAGGCAAAACACTGCCATCTATGGCTATGTTCCTAGGACTGCTGAGGTCCTGTGCACCCAGCACAAAGGCACCCAAGAATTCCAAGAAAAAAGATGTATGGCTTGTTATTTGTAAATAAGATTAATAAAATATAATTGTAATCATAAAATTGCAAACACATGCCTGACAATTCTCAGTCTACTAAAGTAAAGAAGTGTTGCTGGAACAGTGTTAACACCAAAGTTTCTTGCATTGCTCATGGAGCTGACACGTTTTTGGCTTCTGAAATTGACAGATTAGACTGAAACCTAGATTTTCATCCAAATGGGCATCTGGTGGCCATATCCTTTAAGCAACACAATTCTGCACAAATCAGGGGTTCTGTCAGAGCTTTCCGTACCACCTGCTGTGTATCTTCCCCTCAAAATGATTGAGCCTGCCTTTATTGTCTCATCATAATTTTATCTTTACACTTTGTTGGCCAAAACGCAACACACATTGCACATTTGTACTTAAATGGGCAGCGTAAAGATGCCGCGAGTGTCATATACGGCACGCCGGTGTAACTCGCTCTAGCCGTGGATACTTCGCGTCGCAGATATTTTTATTGGCAATAAAGGCACATATCAGGACTAAATTTTGACTGTGGTTCAAGAGCGCATTAAGGCACAATAATGAAGTGCATATAGCTGCCAGACTGGGGTAGCAGGTTGGCGGTGAAGCATAGAAGAAAGCCAGATGTCAGGGCTTCTATAGCTTAGGCCTTGACCAGGCCTTCGTCTGCGGCGGCCCTTTATGCAGCTCTCTGTGTGATGCACTGGTCCCCTATGGGAGCCCCGAGGCTTTACTCGGTGATGAGACGCGATCTGTCCCGTCTGTCACCTCTCTCCAAGTTATTCATACGCCATCCATACAGTCAGTCCTCCAAGGCCTCTAATCCCCGTCTCCCGAGGTGGAGTACAGACAGGGAAGGCAGACAGGCGGGCAGGTTGCATGTCTGTTTCCTAAGATGTTCAACACGCGGAGCATGACGGAGCATTTCACATTTACAATTTTTTTTTTTTTTAAACCGGCGACGCCGCCCACGAGGCTGCGCCGCAGCGGGGATCTATCAGACGCTGGGGACAAAAAAAACCCTAAATCACACTACAATGTGCAAATGCATGAGTTTGAAGATGCAGAAGGGGGGGGGGGCGGGTGATGGGGGGGTGTGCACATCGCTGCTTTAAGAGCCCACTGCACGGACGCTGTCAGACAGGTGACCGCGAGGTCAGGGTTTTCGCAGTAAATCGCGCATTTCCAAACCATCTCCCCTTCGATTGGGTGCATGTTTACACAACAGACGCACACAATAGGCTGGAAATCATGCAAAACATTGCTATTTTTTTTCCCATGCAAAAGTAAGCTGGCTGACAATGTTTGAAGAAATTCATCCCCAAATTATAAAAAAAAAGAAAAAAAAAAGAAGTTTAAGACAAAGCTGCAGGTGGTAATATGCAATAAAGTGCCTCGCTGTAAGGTGGCATTACGAATTGGAGCTACTTCAGCACCCCTGTGACCACACACAAGAGTAAATTTGCTCAGCGCGTCATCTCCTGATGTTTACAAACAAATACAGAAAGAGTTTATGTAATGCATTTATTTAAACAGGACCTAAGAAACGAGCAAATAGATCATTCTTAGGGATGCTTTGCTTTGCAAACACGCCTATTATAGATTAAAGTTTGACAGTATGCCAAAGTTATCAAGGTAAACTCGGAACGGTGACTGACAACCGAAAGTGGTTTCTCTTTGTTCTCGTGCACGAGAGAGAGAGAGAGAGAGAGAGAGAGAGAGAGAGAGAGAGAGAGAGAGAGAGAGAGAGAGAGAGAGAGAGAG
>JAUESF010000048.1:4396363-4410139 GCA_032274765.1 Malacoctenus tetranemus
GAAGTCACGCTCCACCTTTACCTTGCCCCCCCCCCCCCCCACACACACACACACAGCCTTTCCTCATCTGCATCACAACGTTGGTTTTCGTGACCAGCTGACACACATTGATCAGAGTTCGTGTTGTCATCCTCTACATTACCTCATGATCACCCTCTCGCGCCCCTCTCCAACAGCCTCGCGTGTCGTGTGGATTGACTCACCTGTAATTACAGCAGCGCGTCCAGCAGGGCAGCAGGTGCTGCGAGGACCCCAAGCGGCCACACAGGGGCTCTGAGCTGCCCGGGCTGCCTGCGTAAATCTCCTGTGGGTCGACCATCAATGTGCCTACAAATATGTGAAATAAAAAAGATTATTAAATTATTTAAATAAAAAAAAAAAACGGACTGGAGGAGGGGGGGGCGCTCGTGATGAAAATGAAGACTCGTACCATTTGTCCTTATTCAGATGATTAAATAGAAAGACACTGTTTGGATGTTCCATGAGGCAATTTGTTCTTCATGTGGCCTTCACTGACTCAGGTGTTTCTCTCTTTCTGTAAAGCAGGTGCACATGTGGTTAGTTGTGTCGTCATGGTGACCTTTTGTTTGTTTTTTCTGTGGTTAGTCAAATCATCCAACAGGATCCCGATCAGAGATAACGAGCAGGCATCAGTTATAGTGAGCGGACTGGTGTGAACCTGACACCCTCCATGATCTCACTCTGCACTCGATGGGAGGAGCTTTTACACTCAGGTTCCTGCTTCACCTCATATTTGACCGAGCCATCGACGTAAACCTCAGGACCAAACAACGTCCCGCGCTGATGGCGCCATTCAGACTCCGTGGTCCTTTTGTTGCTGCCGGCGGGAGCGGGAGATCTGCGTCTCTGCCGCTTTAACCGCATGCTCACGTCTCTATTGACACAACTGTCGAGACACACAAAAGAGAGGGGGGGGGGAGCTGCCTTGGTTTTCTGTGGGAAGGGCTGGACCACTGAAAGGCAACGCGTTGAGTCAGTGCACACACTGGCTGCAGCAGCTGGAGCACAGAGCCACGACGCGCTAGTGAGGCCGAGCTACTGTTTTTATTGGTTAGTAAAGAAAACCGGCAACAGGTTAGTATCAGTAGATTTCTCAATCAACCTTTATTTAAAACAGATGAACAGCGCGCCCTTCTTTTGGTTCGATGGCATCCTGAGGACCCCCCCGCCCTCCCCCCGATTCAACGCAGGTCCGTTTGAGAGCAGTCGTGCTTTGAGGGGCTTCCTTGAATTATAATCAGCAGGAGGCAATTAAAAAGCTCCTTGGTTCTCCTCCCCTTCATTTTTTCCAGCAGCCATGTTCTGCTAATGGCTTTGGATCCCGGCTAAGCCTTACTGCAAATGGCTCCTAATCCAGTGGGCCTGCGTTTGGTTACCTGGGGGAAATACTATCCAGGCTCTCCGCAACCCCCCACCGCAGGCGCCCAGATTAGTCCAATATATATTAATCCCTCCATTTATCTTTGTCAACTAAAGGGGCCAAAAAATAATTTGAGAGTGAGTAAATAAAAGCCAGTGCAATAAGAGCGGCCTGCCGCCGACAGAAGGCAGGTGCGCGCCCACCTCGCGCGGCGCCGCAGACCGGGATTGGCTCTCTTAATGAGCCTCCCCGGCACGGTAAATACGGGCGCCGCTCATTTCGCTCATCAACATTTCATGGGTGAGGTGATTATCCTTTTTTCAAGCAAACACGGGATGTTTCAGAGTTTCTAAAATGGAAAAATAGTCATCAAAGACGCGCGACGCCTCGCGGGCCCCGAAGTGTTTGCTCAGGAGATGAATAGAATGGGAGAAAATTTGAAAAAAAAAAAATAAAAGAGGGGGGGGGGTGAGGAAGAGGAGGAGGAGGAGGGTATTTGGAACAAAATCCTGCAGAAGAGTCATGAGGTTAATAACAGAACCAAAATTTTAAAGAACCACACTTGTTTCTCTGCAGCCAAACATTTCTGTTCCCTCGAAAAGTGTTGGGGTGCGTTCTGTGCGCGCTGAGCAGCCGAACCCTGCAGGACGCGGCCAAACCTCGACATTTACTGTGAGGTGGGCCGGCCAATAAACGCACAGTTTTATCACCAGAGGAATGCGTGTGATGTTTTGCCAGGAAGGCTCCAGATATGATTTCGGCCTGATTTCTCCAGGTTATTAGCTTCAGACATGTTGTTAAAAGAGGCAGTAAACCTCAGAAATAAGAGCTGCAGTCGTCGGCGGACATCTTTACTGGAGATCTCCTTCTCTTTTTTTCTTCCTCGTCAGCAGAAGCGAAAGTCTGGCCGCCTGTGCTGCCGGGACATCCCTCCGTCCAGCCAGTGGAACTCATTACAAGTGGTATGCCTGGGCCAACACACCCACTGGGATGGCGGGGCAGCCCCCACGGTTCTCCTGACAGGGTGCAGATACGCCATCAAAGGTAAGGATACCTGTGTAAAAAAGAGAGCGAGACAGCACGAGGGTGGAGAAAGCTGCTGGACTTCGTCTTTAAACGTTTCACGGGCTTCAGACTGACAGACTTTGTTGGAAACCCCCAAATCATTTCTCCTACAGTGTTTTTTTTCCCCTGAAGGCATCTTGAGAGGAGACTGGTGTGCTTCAGGTTGCCTTTTGTTAGCTGTCCTCCGGTTTGGGCATGATTTGGTCTTTCAGTGTTGCGAGTTCCAAAAACATGCATGTGAGGTCAATCTGTGTATTTGTATGTGTGTGTGCGTGCGTCTCTGGGTTGCCCCCTGTGATGGACTGGTGACCACCTGTTCGTGGTGCACCCTGCCTTCACCCAAAGGAAGCTGGTTACCAGGTCCAGCATCTCCTCCTGAACAGAACACAACAGGACTGGTTCTGGAGTCTTGCTAACATAAGTTGAATACAGTTCATGACATAAACAACATACATGCATACATTCACTATTGTACACGTGGAAGTCATCATTCATCATTGCAAGTATGACATACTGGCAAATGCTGGAGAGCCCCGGAAACCTGCACATGCACAGGTGAGACAAGCACTCAGGTAGACGTTCAGATCATAGTCAAACTACAGACTTCTTGCTGTGCAACAAGTCGACATCTTTGTTTATCTATATACACCGTCTGCATGATTGGGTCTGGAAATCGACCACAGACTCTCCTGATGGTGCAACAGATTAATGCCTCCATGAAGAAGTAGCTGGAGGTATAAATCCTCCGCTATATACAAAAGAAGTTTTTTTTCTCTTCTGAAGTTTGTCAGTGATGGATCAGCAGGAGAAGAGTCTAAAGGGACATTTCTCTTGTGCAAACTTAATATCTTTTTTCTTACAAAACAACATATTATATTTGAGAACTCATAATTAAGTGTGCGCAAAAAAAACTGGGCAACTTACTGAGATATTTTGTGTATAAAACGACTAAACCGTCCCCTGAATAAACACACAAAAGCACCAAACCTGTGCTTCCCCCAACAATAAAGTTGACTCGGAGTTTTCTTCCACAGTTAGGTAAAAAATAGTGAACAGTCGTCCTCTTTGGGAAGGAAATCCCACAAAGCCTTTGGTGTTTGTTTTTTTTTTGTGCTTTTTTTTTTTCCTGCCTTAAACGTATTTATTTTCTGGTCCAAGATTTATAAGCTACCATCTGCCGGTGGGCAACGCTCAGCTGGATTATTTACCCAACGAAAATATGGCGGTGAAAAATTCATGTCTGCGTGTGAGCCTGACCCCTGGTCATCTCCTGTCTCTCCCACCTCCGGGATGAGAAAAGCCCCTCAGTGCTGTTGAGTGAAAAGGGGGCTGGAGGGGGAGGAGGGGGAGGAGGCAGACGGAGGTCTCTCTGCGGCCTGTGGCAACCTTGTCCTCTTTTTTTTCCTCACCACATCACACACGCTGAAGTGATTAAACACTGGAAAAATATTGATATTATCACACACTTTCACAGGTTTCCCTTCAGACATCACGGGCGTCTCTAGTTTTTATTCTCAAGTCGGATATTTTGAGTCGGCAACAAGCGGGACCCAGACATCAGCTCGTTGTAGCTGGTGAGAACAAACACCAGCAGATGTTTGTTAGGTGGTTTTTTAACTACTTGCCCTGAACAGAAATATGTTGAGAAATAAACATTTTTCTGAAAAAAAACAAAAACAGCAATTCATCATCATCTGATCATCCATCATGAATAGATGGCAACGAACTTAAAAAGGAGCAGCAGTGGGAGGGGCTTGGTGTGGCATCATGTGGTCCTGTGATACAAACAGTCCCATTTTTGCCTGACAGTGTAACCTCAGGTTAGTTATGAGTGACGAGAAAAGTGATTTCTACAAATATACATTTAAAAAGCTGCTGACAGCAGTACTTAGCCTCTAAACAATCACGAACCGAGGAAGTATGTTTGAAATATTTACTCTTCAACATCGTCCATTGCACTATAATTCAAAGTGTCTCTGTTGGAGAGCAAACCATTAGTACTGAATGTGTAAATGCATTTTTTGGGGATTAATGAATAAATGTGATTGCTGCAAGAAAACATGCAGATACAAAGATCAAATAGTGATTTAAATTTAGTGCATGACTCAAAAAGGTTGTGAGGAAGCTTGAACTGTACGTGGGTCCCCTCAGTACCCTCAAATAAACCTTGATTACTCTGTTGGGACTGTTTGTAGTCCAATGAATCCACCTTTATAACTGTAAAACAAGCTGTGTACATGTGGTTAAAAACTGTATTTGTTCTATTTTTAATTGCTTATCCAATATAAGATTACACGTTAGCTTTATTTTAATATCGTTTTTTCTGCACATGCCACCGGCTGTCACACAAGTCCACGTTTTGTGAATGACGGCTTCTTCTCCTGCCACTGAAATCGAACCCGGACTGTATTTCCAGAGCTCCGACAGGACTCCGTCGGGGCGATGACGCCGCACGTCTCCGTTTCCCCGAACAACAAACAGTCTCCGCGCTGAGCTCTCGCCCCGGGTTAAAGACAAGCGGGCCCGCAGCCGAGCCCCGGGACCCCCGACTAGCAATAACTGTCAAGTTCAGAAGGAAGTCAAATATTCTGCGCGAGGAGTGAGAAGTGGGCCCGTGCATCTGCCTGAGTGAAGGGGGGTGGGGGGGGTGCTGTCTCAGGCTTGCCAACAGATTTAAGTGGTCACCGAGGCCCGCATGACGTGCTCTGTGTATTCCATATGAAAGCAGTATTTCCATAATCCTTGGTCTGTGTTAGCCACTTGTCTAAATAGTCATAAATCATCACTGGAGTCCAACTTTTATTTGAGGGGGTGGAAGAGCTGGTTTCCAACATTTGGACGGAAACTGTTTGCTGCTGTCAGACAAAAAAAAAACATCTAAAGCAAACAACAAAAACATGCAAAAACTTCCTGAAACGTTGTGATTGATACGTTCAGATTTCCTTGCACTGGGCAAAAAGTCCAGTGCAACATTAACTCCTGGGGTCCTCTGGGAAAGAAATCAGCCACCAGTGAGGAGAGACGACTGCGAGTGATCCCGCTCCCTTCAGCAGATGAGAAAGTTAATAGGTTATATCCTCCTCCTCAGCTGGGATTGCCATTTCCTCCGCCCCCCCCCTCCCCTGCTGACCTCCACGTCACATGGCGGGCTTCTTACAGGAGTCAAGGTGAGGAAGAACAAACACGACCGGGTCTGGGACGAGGCCCGGCTGGTCTCGGGGTCTGGGTTCTGGTGGGGGGGGGGCTGAAATGGTGTGTGTGTGGGACAGAGGCCTCGCGCTCCGCTTCCACTCAGCCTGCCAGCCCGCGAGGAGCGATTGGAAAAGTCATCAGGGCCGCGCTTTAAACCCGGGTGGTCACCACCACCACCACCACCACTGCTGCTGCTGCTGCTACCGCGGTGTCTCTAAACAAATGGCTTTACATGATGGGATCACTATCTGATGCGCTGCGAGGGGAAGGGCCAGCGCAGCATAAATGGCACTTTCCTGTTGAAAGAGAAATCGCGGGTGATGTAACGGTGCCGTGTTTCAGGGTGGCCAGAGAAAACACAGGAACAGGGCTCCGCTTGTGTGCCGCGCAGGCAGGCAACCCCCCCCCCCTCCGTGCTCGCAACGCCGCCCATAAAAATTTGCGCGAGGGTGAAAGATAGAGGTGGATTTTGCCGCTTCCATCAGTGCTGCCGAGGAAAGGGGGGGTCAGTCAGTGTGGTGCAAAGGGGGGGTTAGTGGGGAGGAGGCGGTGGGGGTCTGTCAAGCTAAAGCAACTGCAGCCTTCTGCAGAGCTGCCATGAAACACATCCACTGTGCATTATGTCACTCTGCCATTTGGAAGAAAAAACGCGGGACAATTAGGGGGGCTAATTTATTCATTTGGATGGTCTGTCACTGGGACGCCTCGCGCCAGGAAAACATGGAGCAGCTTGGATATGACGGCAATAAATATAATGTTTAGACCTGGCTGTGGCTCGCTTCCTTTTTAATATGACCCCCGCTGCAAGATTGACACAATTACCGGCAAAAAGTGAGCATCAGAGTTGGCTTCGTGTGACCGGTTTTTTGCATCGTGTGATTTGCAGGCGGGGGTAAGGCCACAATTTCTGCCCAACATGCCCAATATCGTGTGGTGCAGCATATTTAACCACTGATGCAAACCAGTTCCATATGGCACGGCAAGCATAGAGCACCAAGTGACCGCAAGAGGGCGCAATAAGCTCTACTTTTTGATCCCAAGGAAATGATTCTGACAGTGTTCCCTGCGATGTCAGACCAAATACCGACATTTTCGGCAAACCCCAAATACATAAATGCATCACACCATCACAACATGCTCTTTTATGGTGCAAATGGAGACCTGCAATAAAAAATAACAAAAAAAATCATCATCATCATCATCATCATCATCGTCATTATTATTATTATTATTATTATTATTATTATTATTATTATTATTATTATTATTATTACAGTGTGAGAGACTTTAATGACCTTTGAAAAATATCATCAACATCATTTTTTCCGATTGAATAATCGAATAATTCTTGCAACTAATCCTACTACTACTACTACTACAACTACTACTACTACTACTAATAATAATAATAATAATAATTAGTAATAGTAGTAGTAGTAGTAGTAGTAGTAGTACTAATATTGTTACAAATATTACTAGACATTGTTGGGAAATTATTGGAGGCTTTCAAGGCCATTTGAACACGTCTGATATTGTAGAGTTAATTATCGTATTTCATGTTGTACTAAGTCATTGGATGAACTGACTTTTCTTGAAGAACATGATTTGCAGCATAAATCTTCCAACTGAAGTCTGTCACCTGCGCCCACATGTTGCGCCCCCGCTCTCCTCCAACTCCACCTCCGCCCCCCCTCCGCCCCCCCCCACCACCACCACCTTGCTGAAACCCCTCTATAAAGACACGGCCCAGTGCCTGATCTTTGTGGTTCACGTCCCTGACCGTTGGTCCTCGGGTCAGACCACCGGTCTCTGAGGAGGGGGTGTCCTTACCTCTTTCCCTTTTAAAACAACAGCAGTGGCCCCGGTCAGGGCGCCACTTTTTCTTTCGTCTCCCGAACATTTCCTCAAGATGGCTACCAGCAGGCACAGCTGCAGGTAGGAGTCGCCACAGCTGGCGAAACATTAACACCGCGTCGATGTTCTAAGACACCAGTGAAACTCTGGTTCCTTCTCTCTTTGACGTTCAAAAAGCCTTGGCTAAATACACAAATTACAGTCTGTATGGTCAATATAAAAGCTTAATGAGAGGACTTGACAACTCGACTCAAATTTGTATGTTCTGCTAAACTGCAGGTTGGCTTTTACTGCGAGATAGCCACTTGTATTTTTAGGTGCCAGTCATACTGGGCCGGTACGGCTCGCTGTCTCTCGCCTGTCTCACACATGTGGACGCGCGCGCACACATGCAGACATAGACAAATATGTTCGGCCGGCTCTCTCTCTTATTTTTGGAGGCGCAGCGAGGTCTCCTGCCAAATACAGCTTTATACTGCCTGGCCTCCCGGCCAAATGGCTCTGTAACAGTTAAGAAACCTCCCGGGCCCACAAAGACCAAAAAGAAACAGAGGAAAAAGTGAAATTGGCAGCCAAGCGCACATACTCACTGAGCTCATCCCACCAGGCAGCAGTAAATCATTATGAAAGCAAACGACATTGTGGTCGACACTATCATCTAAGACCAATAAAGCGCCGATTTGTACGGACAAACTCCTCGCATATAACTGTCACTGTCATGTCGGCGGTTTATTTTGTGCGGCTTGCAGAAGTGGGTCAAAGGTGCAGTCAGGTTGGAAGGAAAAGCCGGTGTAAAGAAGAGAGAACGACGCCATTTTTTGTCCCACGGACGCGACTCGTTCTTCCTAACAAACAACAGGCCAGGCCGACTCCTCGGAGTCGCAGCAATCAGCCATGAGAAAAATGAAAAGAGCGCTTTCCTGTTCGGCCTGAACGCGACCGCGCTAATCAAAGACCTCCTGCGAGAGGCCATTTGGCTGGCTGCGCTCCGTGCTCCTGGGATATTATTCCCCCTCGGAAAGGTCTGATGTCCAAACAGTCCAAATAAACAAAAGAATAGAGGATATGATTATGGGGCCGTGGTATGTTGCACACAGGAGATTTGCCGGGATCGCTTTACTCATTACAGTTCAGCGTTTCACATAGATTAGCCCCTGTGACGACAGCGCTGCTACTTGAAAAAGGGTTTTTTTTCGCGCCTGCGTGAGGATCATCGCGAACATGTGGCACCGTCCCATGGTGAACCCTGGGCCTGATGTCCTGCATTAGAAGGAGGAGGAGGAGGAGGAGGAGGGGGGAAAAAAACCCAAGGGCGTCATCCTGTGACACGGACGTCTGTAGGCACCTCATTCCCTCTGGGCCGCGCTTTCGCCTTTCGGCTCCAGAGGGGCGTGCGCGGTTTCGTCCTCGGCTTGAAAGACGCCGGGGCTCCGCCAAGCTCAACCGAAGCCAGAGACACCGACTTTGCTATTAGCCCCTGCTGCCTGACCAGGACGGGGAGGGTGGAGGAGGAGGAGGAGGAGGGGGGTTTTCGGTGGGAGACTCTGGGCCCTGTGATCTGGAGGCAAGCTGAGATAGCAGAGCCCTGCCGTCGGACCACAGTTTACTCTGCGAGCGAGGGAAGGGGGACGTGGCCATCGCAACAGTATTTACTTCATCGCCGGCTTCGTGTGGGTGGTCCTCCTCCTCCTCCTCTCCCTCCCACCCACCCCCCCCTCCCTGGAATACAATGGCTGCACCAGACACTGCTCACTCACATACTGTCCTGCCTCATTGGAAAAGCCATAAAACACGAGTCATCCACCGCTCCCAGGCTGTGCATGATATATTTTGAGTTTCTTGTTTCCTCACAGATTACCTTACACTTGCTGGCGGGACGCCGAAAAAAAAAAAAAGAAGAAACCCTGAACGAAAAGCTTATCAATCTTTCTCTCTCCTCTAGGAAACGTGCATCCTCGCATCCCAGTCTGACTAATGGTGCTAATCACCGCAGCACATTAATAACCGCTTCAGACCTCATACGAGAAGCAACCCAGGTTTGGGGATGTTTTGACAGCCTGAGCAGCAGCTTGTCATTAGCCGGCCGTGCTAACCTGGGAGACGTGTGCGTGATCCTGACGGAGCGGATCAGATGTGATCTCGATGCGCGGATCCGAGCAGTGGATCAGCTGCTCGGAGCGGTTCTAGCGTACGACCTTGCTACGTGACCTGCGGCGCTGGAAATGAAGCAGACCGGCTTTGTAATTTCTCCAAATTGACATCTGACCAGAGAGGAAATCCAGTCCAGCGCGGGCCGAAATTATTTCACTTCCATTTTTTTTCCCCTCCTCCGGCCGAGCCGCGCTGTAAAAACCCAAGGACGAGTGATTAGAGTATTTGCTCGTACATGTTAAACGCGCCCAAATGAGTAGCTGTCACTTGCGCGTTGGATCAGTCGTAAAACAAGCCCGCGAACATGAAACGTATCACACTGCTGATTTCAGTGCAGATAAATGTTCAGCATGATTTAATACCCTTCCTCAGAAAACTTGCATTCATTCATATATATGTTTTTTTTAATGGGTTTTATTGTTTTTGTTTAAAACACAGCAAACATGTACAAGTCCAACATATGCACAGACACAAGCGTGCACACACACACGCGCACACACACATGGTAATGGAGATGTAACTGGAAGGGCTCTCGCAGCATATGGATGCCATTTGCAAGCTGCGCTGAGAATGTATAGGTCAGTCGTACCCTTTGGTATCTCTCTATCCATCTGTTTTCACATTACTCGCAAATTATAGTGTCCTCCAGACCCAAATGAACATAAATCAGGCCGGTGAAAGTGCAGAAGTTTTCCCATCTGTCATAAAACAATGATTTAAAGTACGGGTTGTCAAAATATGGCGCTGTGAATTCGCCCCGCTCCCCAGCAGTAGGAACACAAAGCACCATCTCATCGGAGTAATTTATGGCCTCTGAGGGAACAGAGGGTGATTAGGGCTTAGGCCACCAACAGCCAGAAAAACAGTAGGAGCTCCAATAAGGATGGCTGGAAAACCTAGACCAAATTTATCAAACAATTCACTGAAATCTATTTCTGTTTGGAGAGACCGGCGAGATATATGGCCTGTTTAGTATACTGGTACATCTCTGGAACATTTGGTCACACTGCATTTGTGAGTTTTGGAGATTCTACATTAAATAGTCGTAGCCCGGGACTTGTGATGTATCGGTCAGCTGAGGTGGCCGGCGCCAAATCAAATATACAACGGGACGTTCTTGGACTTTAAACAACGTGTTCGTGTAAATGATGTCACCGCGTCTCTATAAAATTGTTTCTCTTTCAAAAGGTGGAGTTTGAGGGTGAAAGCAGCTGTGTTCAACAGTGGCTCGAGGTCGTCTGGCATCCACAAACAAATGGACCAGTTAGGGGAAAGAAAAAGAAGAAGAAGAAGAAGAAAAAAAAATGCCCATCTCCGCCGCCTTTACCTTAAATGGCCTTTAAAAAGCTGAAAGGCACACACGGTAACTCAAACTGCACAGTGGGACGCGGCTTCCTGTATGGCCAGTTAATATATTATGATTAGCACACGACCACAGTCGGCGAGAGGAAATGCAGGGGCACGGCGCTTGGAATAACAGAGTTACTGTCGAGGGGGCGGTTTGTTGGCTCCCAATTAATACGTTTTGCTTATTGACACTTTTCATGTGTCTCTAAATAAATGCAGATTTCCTGTGAACCGTAAACGGGGGAGCCATAAAAAAGAGCCTAGGTGGCCCCGGGGCAGCTGGGAAGGAGCGGCGTATCAATACAGTGGGCTTGTTTCTGTCCATCTGGGCGACGTGAGCGGCGCGAACAAAGTTTTTTTTAAAGTGTCCCACGAGCCGCGGACAAGCGCGAGATTGTTCATGTCGTCCAGGCGAGGACTCGTGGAGATCTCGCCTCCTTCATTCATCACGCAACGATCAATTCATCTTCACCCCCCCCCTCCTCCTCCACCCGCCCACCCCCGTCCTTCTCCACATGGGAGACTTCTGTGCAAAGCGTCTTCTCCGTGCAGGTATCCTTGTTCCCCATCTATTTTTACAACTGCTCCTCCGGGGTCCCCGGCCAGTCATTGGCTCGGCCCCCGGAGGGAGTCGTGGCCCCGGGCCCCACACACCGTACAAAGTTCAGGGCTCCTCCTGGTAGGGCTACAGGTGTTTTTGCGAGCACGGCGTCAGCCTCAGAGCTTTTCATCGCCCTCCTACCGTCGAGCAATCACATATATCGGCTTTAAAGTGGTTCATTTCCAAAGAGATTGAAGTTCAGTTGTTTCCTTGTTTGTATTTGGCCCCATAAGCTGCTGCAACAGTAGATATTCTCCATAGTTTGTATACTCAGCGAGAGCCTGACAGACATTAAGTAATTCCCCTCGAAGCTTATTTATGGTAATTGCGCGGCTGCCTGGCAATCTCCCGAACCACCCAAGCATCGGCTCCCCGGAGGACGCCCTGCGTGTCCGCCCGGCCAATCAGCGAGGAGGGGGATCTGTGCCGCCACTGGAGGTCCACCCCGGGATCCGAGGGCTGTTCTGGACAAACAGTTTGCTCATTCCTCAGGAGGGCTCGCGAAGCCATCGCTGGGACTCTTAAACGTCTGAAGTGGAGCGAAGTTCAGGGGGCCCTTTTTCTTTTTTTCCCCCCGGCCCCGGCCACACAGGCCCGGCTATCTGTTTAAACAGCAGGTAGTCCCCAACTCTCCTCTGTTTGTGTCCACGGCTTCCTCCTCCAGTTAGGGGGGGTGGGGGGGGATTTTCCCATACAGTCCGTCGCTCCGGAGGGGCCTTGAAATATGTCTCTCGTCCAGGACGGCGCTTGATGGAAAGAAAAACACACAATTTACAGCGCGGGCGCACGAAATGCCCCCTCGCACTCGTTCCCGTTCCAGACGACACACTGATGGGTTCATCATTTTAATTGATTCGGTCCCAAGAGGATCGCTGCTCGAAGGCTTGTTGTCACAATTAGTGGTTAGAAATGAAGGGGAGGAGTCAGTCAGTGTGTTCATCGTTTTGCAGGTGAAGAACCTGAAGAGAAGCCAAACAAAAAGGACTCAAAAAAAGCAAAACACATCAAAAAAGCATAAAGTCAAGCCTGACATGTGTGGGAGTCACTGTGTACATTGCTGGGCCCAACAGGTCTCCTCCATCAAGGTGGCCCTCGGCTGGGTTTCTATTGCATCCCACGTCAACACTACTGACAGCAAAAAGCACTTAGGGACCAACAGATCACTTTACCATTCCTTCAGCAGGAAGAGGAGCCTTCGAGGTGGGCGGCGGAGGGAAAAAGAGAGGGAAAAGGAAGGGGCGGAGGGGGGGGGGGGGGTGGCGACCTGCAGAGCTGCACACTACCGAGCACTGGCCAGTAGGTGGGAGTATTGATGGTTTAATGGTCCCACCAGAGAAGGAAGGACACACGTGCAAGTAGGGAAGGTACAGTATTAGTTAGATGTCCCAGGAAGATAGATTGTTATTTATAAGGCTTCACAGAAATCTGTAATATTCAGAACTTTTGTGGGAAAATGCCTTTTCCCATTAATCTATCATGTGCTCGTAACATTCGGACATTACAAAATGGAACAAAAAAGGGAAGATTTCATTTTTTTCCTGTTTCTCCATCAACATTTGTGTTTATTTCAAGTTAATAGCTTAATTACAGGCACTTAGAGGTTGTTCTGGGGCACAAGTGGAAAGCATTATTTCATTTCAATGCTCAACTTGCAGCTTGGTAAATACAAAAACATCAATTAAAATATTTCTGGCCATGTAAAAAAAAGCTGGTTCACATTTCTTTTCTAATGCTGGTGCTCTCTGTATTTGTGCAATTAATACAGAGGAAGAAAAACAGTGAGGAAGAGAAATAGGTGGAAAACAAAGTTTGGAATTTTACAGCTTTTAATCACACACATCTATTGTTTTTCATCGAGTGAAGCTTCCAAAAGAGGAATTATCCTCAAAATGGATTCCCAAAGCTAAATATTTTACTTTGGAAATAGATGTAATAAAGCTATAATTTCCTCCTAGTGACCATGCGTTGCTTGTTAGAATAAACCACTGAACCTGGGACCGACGCATTAAACAAATGAAATAAAACTGAGGATTTAAATGAATTGAAATGGAGGATTTCCTGAACCCCCAGGTATTCCTGAAGATCTCCGCGTTACGGACCACACCGTGTTTGCGTGTTTGCTCCCAGTGAGTCGGGTCACCCTCGGCTGATCTCACCAAGCTGTATAATTTCGCCAACAGCTGCC
>JAUESF010000048.1:4463376-4479038 GCA_032274765.1 Malacoctenus tetranemus
TGATTTTTTTTCTTAAAAAGTCTGATAAGAGGCATGCTGGGTAATATCCTCAGCTGCTCCACCGCCTTCCTGTCTGGCATGAAACATTGGAAGTGGTTTTTTAACCAATCAGCTTTTTCTTGTTGAACTGTTTGGTGGCTTTTCTAAAACACTCAGACCTCGATGAACTCTCCAGGAAGACCACAGAGAGTCCGAACGCAGGATTCAGTCTCGAGTTTTTTGGGGTTTTTCTCCTCCTCACGCTGATGGAGCGCGTGCCTGATGGACTCCTGGTTAGTGAGTACAAGTTGTTCCTCTTTCATGTGAATAACTTACAGCAACGTCTCAGTCCCAGCGGGCCGCTGTGTCATCCGTTCAATTAGACAGCAGAAACCTTTGTCATGGCCGACATCAATCTGTGCTCACACCTGGAGGTGGTGGTGGTGATGGTGGGGGCGGGGCGTTGCGTGCACTTACACGGTCATTTTTCCATTACTTTAGAGTTGTTTTTGAAGCTGGTGGACGGATGGGTTGCCAGTTTGTCGTCCCGTGGTGGATTGAGTGAAGGATAAGTAGCAGCACGCTTCCCAGATCTGCTGCTTTGCTGTTATCACAGCTGTTTGCCTGTTTCATCAAGAGTCACACAGGCTCAGGCAGTCTGTGGTCAAACTGAACCCACACAGGGTTGCATGGAAGGCTGTTCTAGCTGTTACTTATGCATGGTTACAGATGAATTTAAAAAATATATAGATCAGTGAGGTGAAATAAAAAGCCTTTGGAGTGATCACAGTGGTATCTCTGAACAGGTCAGACAGAAAAAGGTCCTATTCAGAGGTGTCCACACCACCAGATCCTGATCTGGGAGCACACCTAATCCACCTCCAGCTTCTGTACCACAACCTTACACTGCCTATGAAGTGTTAATGCAGGAAAGGAGCAGGGGGAGGTGGGGGGATAAGTCAGTGTCAAGGGGAATTTCTGCAGCGGCGCTGTCAGCAGAGAGGGAAGCGTCTGAAAGCGATACTCGCTCTTCAGAGAGCGTTGGGCCCAGCCAAGCGAGACGTTATTAGCATTCTGCAGCTAAAATGTTTGAGTTTGGGCTAAAAATGGATTTGTCACTGTCTCCTTGTCTCCAGATGATTCATTCGGAGCCATTCTCTCGGCCTGCCCTCTTTTGCCGTTTCTGAACTGGAGCCAAGACAAGTGCAAGCAGGTCCTGGAGGACAGGTTTGATGGGCTACTTTTAATCGTTTTTCTTTTTTTCCCCCCGGTGCGCCGACACACCGGGGGGAAAGGTAGGCATCGGCTTTTCCAGCTGAACGGAGGACGGATGGTTTGAAAAGAGGGGGGAAAAAAAGTTTATTTGTCCTGAAAACTATGAACGTCTTCTGGGTTTTACTCATCATGATCACTGAAGTCCAAGCAGCTGGAAATTATTGTCACGTATTGAGTCCACTGGAGGAATATCAGAGGCACCGTCAAACACACCGGGCGACAACTTTTATTCGGCGTCGGCTCGCGCAGTAAAACTTCACTGTTTCTTGATTCCCTGATGTAAATACTCCCCCCCCTCCTCCTCCCCCCATGGCTCCCCCCCCTACCCTCCCCCCCATAGCACTCTGGGTCATATCAAGTTCTCGGCGAGAATGCAAATAGCTGCGATAGCATCGACAAGATGGTGCAAAGTGATGACACGTTTGCAGAATCAGCCCGTCTAACGAGGCGCGGGTCACGGGTGACCGAGAACACGCAGCAGGTCGTCGGTGTCATCATCTCGAAACGCAGGCGAGACGGGAGGGGGGGTGTGGGGGGTGGGGGTGTGGTGGTAGGTGGGGGGGGGTCTTAGCTGCGTGTCTTGCAGTGGAGAAAATTACACCATGCCGACTGACGAGCGGGGGAAGGCGGAGCCGCTCGAGGAAGTAATGTCGCAAAATGGGGTCGTTAGGTCCCAACACGTGGACTGAAGGGTCGGAGGGGGATGAAGTGATGTTTGACGGAGGCAAAGGGAAACAAGAACCATTAAAACACAGAGGGAGAAATAAGTAGCTGGTGTTCCAGCGATTCACTGGCGAAACCTCAAGAGGTCGCAGAGGTGCAACACCCCCAGATTGTTGTCGAGGAAGTGAGACCCTGTTTAGCCTTCACCTCACATTGGCTCCATTCATTGATCACTCATGTGAGCTGCACTTTTTCAAATCAAAAGCTTTTGTTTCAAACAGCATAAAATTCATTCATCATTACTGGTTTCTAGGGGGGGGTCGGGATGAGGCTGAGCTGGGGGTCCACCATGGCCAGGTCACCGGTCCATCCCAGGACGAACCCAAATCATCATAAACACACCAAGATGTATGTTTATGATCTGATTTATGTGTACATTGAAAACACAGACGTGGTTCAGACAGCAAAGTATACAGTACATAGAGAGCGGCACCACGCAGTTCCAGCCAGCAACAGACGAGCTTTGTGTCATTGGACACATTTTGACAAGTTCTGTCACAAGTTCTTCACTCAGTCTTTGTGGGACCAAATAAATGAACATCCAGTAAGTTTACAGAAAAGACATGAATGGGCCAACTCATTTAAATCATCATATCTCCTCTGTTTGTCCAGGTTTTTAGCACGCACACTTTCTTTGGTTTCACTTGTAAAGCATCCGTTCACTTGCATTTGATGCATTCTTCAGTGAAACTGACAAACGCCTGGACATTCCTCCCTCTTCACGTGGAAACACACCCCGATTCATGGTGAAGTATTAAGATGGATAGAAAGGGATGGGAAGAGCGCAGAAGTGGGCGGAAAGAGAGCATGACCGGGCCTTATTGCTAAGATTGACAGAAGAGAGACCTCGCTGTGAACTTACTCTCTCTTTTGGTGGGGGGAATTTACATGTAAACACCTTCAACATGCAGGTGGAAATATGGGCCTGCACAGGTAAATAAATAGTACTTGTCTGGAGTTGGAGACATTTTGCAAACAGTGGAATTTTTTCTGACAAACCTGGACTTGAACTCTGCTCTGAGGGGGAAAAAAACGACCAAGATCTAAGTGGTTGTTTCTGGAATAAGATGCGATATGGAGTTCTGGCATTCCAACCTTGATGACTGACACAGGTAGAGGGATCGCTCCCTCATACCCTCAATTTTATTCAAATTATGTCACTCAAAAGTTGATCAACTCAAAAACACTCGCATGCTGCAGGATTTCACACAGGTCAACTTGTGCGCTGCAGCCTCAAGCGTTTAACTCAACTTTATAACATGCATTCCAAAAGCTGTGCCAACAGTGCAATCTGGTGCAAATGCGCCATCATCTGGCTGAATATAGAATTTGATCTGTTGCCTACAAACCGGTGTGAAACCTCTGCGCTGCTGTGCGGACACTTGGATTATGTCGGTGTCTTTTTGCAGAATAAATAAACTGACAAAGTTCTGGAAAAATGCGTGGTCGACACAAATTTATTCGACCTAATTCCACATCTTCCACAGCTGCAGTTTGCCTAAGTGGCCAGCAGATGGCAGCATAGGCTTGAAGAAAAGCATTTCCACTCGACCTGTGAGTCACCTTTTTTACACCCTAATTTTTCCCAACTTTTTTCTGTCTGACTTATTTCGGGAATCAAATTGAATCCTTGAGGAAATGTCCTCATATGATACCATGGGGGGAATAGTTGCCATAATTTCTTTAGATTTTGCTATAAAACTGGCTTTATTCATCAAAAAAAAAAACATAAACAAGTTGTATGTAGTCTGTGAAGTGGCCAGATGGTGGCAGTCTTTACCCAGACTTTCCAGCTTGGTGTTTATTACCAACTCTTCATGGGATGAGGAAAAAAACAGTAACTCAAAACAGCAGGCGTCTTCTCTCAAGAGCTCAACTGTGATAGTCTGGTGCATGTAATTTAGTAATTATTTCCACCTCTTTATTCAAAGTGTACTTCGCCTGTTTGTTAGCCTGCGTGTGTCTGTGTGTGTGTAGTGGGGAATATAACGTAGGTGTTTGCCATGCCGGGCAGGATTCTTTTGGGCGATGGAAAGACTTCTGGTGAGTTTCGAACCGTGTTTGAGCTGCAATTTGGTGCATGGCAGTCCCAGAGTTCACGCTGCCAAGACCCTCTTCTGATTAGAATGTGATACAAGCGGTGGGAAGTTTGACCCCGCATTGTCACCGTTTAATCATCACATCTCCTCTCACAAAAACCGTCTGAGGCACCGGACACACACACACACACGCACACACAAAAAAAAGGAGAGCCGGGCTGCACATCTCAGTTCAGGGAATGTAATATCTCCATTACGGATGTCTCCACTGGGCTGCAGCCAGAAGTTGAAAAGACACCTCTGATTGATGTGACACGGTATGAAAAAAAATATTGACAGCTGAGCCCACATTCCTCATCGGGTTCGGCGGTGTCAGCTTCCTTTTCTCTCCATCCTTCATCCGCTCAACCCCCGTCCCCTCCACGATGAAAGTCGAACAAATCTGCTGACATTGATCCTGTCTCCTCGCCTGGCCTAATTTCATTCCAGCCCGAGAGAGACGGCTATCTCCGACGATCTTGACAGACAATTGTATTTACTATTTTCTCCTCGCAAGCCAATAAAGAGGGAGCAGTTATTGCATCAGATTATATGAAAAACCGTTTAATGATTCCAATTTATAACTCTAGACTGAATAATGATACAGTTAAGAGCTGACAGGGTGTGATAAATGAAGGCTCATATAAAACATATTTAGTGTGAAGAATGGCTGGAGATGAATTGCACAGTGATACAAACTCATGATAAAGAACCGTAAGAGCCACTAGAAGACTTAATAATGTGCTATTCATTTTGAAGTGATTTTGCTGGTTAATAAAAGAGCACAAATTAAAAATATATTTATTGTGGGAAGATGTCTGAGAATATTGCCCTCATGTCTCCATACGCAGCAGCGCGCGGCCCAATCTAATCGCTCGCCATCTCTTTAGATTGGACCCATCAAGTCCTCCGTTTTCTCTCCATCACCGCTGACTCCCGGTGCATTTCGCTGTCTCCGAGTTGCTTGATTTAGCGCCCGTATATGATTCCCCCCCACACCCCACACCCCCCCACACACCCCGTCAGCCATATATTACGCCCGTCCTCTCTGAGGGGACCGGCCGCGTCGCTCACGCTGCCGACGGGACGAGGAAAGAATTCAGCCGGGGGTGGGGGGGGGGACAGCGACGCCACGGCTAAATCAACCAGCAAGGGATGGGCCGGGCACACTGGGTAACAAGCGAAATCATACGTCGAATAATGCAATTTATGTGGTGGCACCCTTGAAGGCTGCTGGGAAAAACGTACATTATCCTCATATCTTTCAAAGTAGAGGACCGGGGGTGCTTTCACTGACGCTGAATGTGGTGGGAAAAACCAAAGTCAAGTGGTGAACCCTTTAAAAAAAATCCCCATCAAGGACTTGAGTCGATACGCTCGTAGTGGACCACGGTCTGTGGAAGATGTCTGTAGGGTGTTATTCACTTGGAGACAGTCGTTTAACTTGGCGGACACAATGGTCCACCACTCTCTCTATACATTAGGCCACGACGCCAATGTCACCTGCTCTTGCAGGAGGACGCACTCGACGGCGGTTTCATGCCGTCGCTGTTGAAAACAAGGGGTCACGTCGTGTTTGTTTATTTAGTTTCCTTTAGAATGGCAGACGCCAGGCTCGCCGAAGGTCTACAGCGAAGGCGCTCCTGTGGTTTTTTTTTTTTTTTTGTACCTGCGCTCGGGTAGAAACAATCCATCCTCAGGTGGCGAGCAGGGCTCGTAAACACGGCGCCGCAAGCACGGCCGGTAAACACGACGCGCCTTTGTTGCTCCAGGGGTGACGCGCGCGTGCGGAGCAAGGGCGACGCCCCGTCCGTCCGTGCGTCCGTCTGGCGCACAACAACATACACATTTGAATCATAAAAGTGCCGTGCTAATGAAAGGATGTAAATGAGAGCTGGGCGCGGGGAGGCGTCGGCCTTCGTTCGACGGAGAAAGAAAAACGAGGAACGAGGTAAATTATCCCGAGGTTCGCTGCCGGCGCCGACACCTGGGAGAGAAGATGAAGTAGGCGCCATTGTCTTTCCTCTCAATGACGGACGCTGAGGGGAGGGGAGGGGGGGGGTCGAGCGCGGTGAGAGGACGCCCGCGAGAATAGGTGACCCCTGCTACTCTTGTTTGTTGCAAGAAGGGATCAAACGAGGGAGGGGGGGGGGGGCTCTTGGAGGGGTTGAGCAGAATCTTGCGTCGACGCAGTAAAAAAACCACACGCCCACCGCTGAATATCGCTCCCTGTATACCGGCAGTTTTGGCATGCGTGCTATTAAAACAAGCTTCAGTCCCAGGAACTTCCTGAACTCCGTGACCGGTGATTCTTTTAACTCGCAGCACAGTCTGAACCCACGAGAGGAACTGCAACAAAAACCTGCAGTCAAGTATAAATGCAACCTTCAGGTTTGAAACAACTGTTGTTGATTTGCTGCTTTGCTGATCTCAGAGAGATACACGTGGGTTGTGTGGGCGCAGCAGCTTGAAATATGAGCTCTTTGTTGTCTTTCATTACAGATATCTAAAGATGGGGGGATCAAACTGCCCACTTTGGATCAGAATGAACCCCCCTCTGCCTATTGTGCTCCGAGTTTTATTGTCTTGAGCTCACATGAATGAGAGAAGTTAAGAAAAGCTCCCAACTAACAATTCTTGTTTGGAATTATTGAATCCTAGAAGAATGGAGATGTTGTTGAGTGGTGCTGGAGAGTCAGAAATAATGCAGGAAGAGCTAAATAGCACTGACAGGATCTTTGATCATGTGTTCAAAGATCCTCTCAATTGTCAGTGCCTGAAATCATCATGTGTGCGTCCGTTCAATGACACTTTCCACCAACCTTTTAAAATGGACAGATGTTGCAGAGTGGCAAAGCTACTACCGTTCAAAAACACGTGTTTCCTAATCATGCACGGGGCTCCCAATATGACGGACGTCCCCAGATCTGGTTCCGATGAGGCCTCTCCTGCCTGCGGGGGTGAAACAGGTGGTTTTCAGCTCGGTTCAAGGTTGGCGAGGGAGGAATCTTTCAAGCACCCTGTTGAATCTGTGCCACAAAGCGGAGGACATAAAAGGCTGCTCCCCCCCCCCTTTCAGGCCTCACCCCCCCCCCCCCCCCAATCAATACGATTCTCCTGAATGAAATCATACAAAGGCATGGAGACGACTTCTTCTCGCCATGGTCAGGTGTGACCGAGGGAAGCTCAGGAGAAGCCACACCAAGCAAACCGAACGAGGGACTCCCCAACTTTCTCTTGTGCTTTATCAATCGCTGACCAGGATACCTGCCACCTGCCGTCTGATTGGCTGACGTACCCAAAGTACACAGCGTGAGATTTTAGTGAGTGAGACGGAACTTTTAGTTTTAATTCATTCATTTTAATCACAAGTTGTATCGTCTCTCCACCAACATCATGGTGCATGTTTTCCTTCTGACCTGTAGCTTCTTTGTAGATCCATAAACTTGTAGATATTTAAAGTGTGCTGAACAGATGATCTCCATTAATTATATCTCCCCACACTCTGACAGGAACAGATATTCGTCGGCGTATTGAAATGGGGTCAAGCGAGGTGAAACAAATTAAAACTTCCGCGTGCAACGCTCGCACACATCAAATCTAATTTCTAGCGCATGTGAAGCTTTTTACATCCAACCTGCTGCTTCATGCAGCTTTAAAGAAACCCTCAAAGACTCTTTTCTATGTCAGTTTTGATGTTTTTTTTATCGACATTAAGCTTGTGTTTATTTACCTGGTAATGTGGACGACCTGGCAAACCATTATTGCTTCGCGTGAAGAGACGGCGCTCCTGATCATGCAGTTGGATAAGTTTGCTTTGTGGGATGAGGCCTTGGACGGGGCGCCGAGTAAAAACGGAAGGAAGTGTGTAAAAAAAAAAAAAGCGGACAGCAAAGCAAACCATCCAGGGGCCTATAAAAACCCCTGATTCCTCCTCTCGACGGGCCTCTCGAGGCGCCGATCATCCGTGATCACCTGACAGCTCCGGACGTGGCCGGGGGCGAGGCTCTTGTCAACCTCTCGGGGCAAGCCTAGCAACACCTCCGTTTCCCTTCTCCCTCCGGACACCCACGCACCGGCTCTCTCTTCTCGCTTCCGCCACCCCCCTCCCCCCCTCAGGCCTCCCACCCAGACCCCTCAGTCCTTGGAGAAGACCCTAAGGCCAACGGGGAACAAGGGGCCCGTGAATGGGCACTGGACTGGCCTTTGTGTGGCCCCACTGCAGCGTCCTTTTATTTACACAGTCTTTAACGCTATATGTTTTCTTGTCTCTTAATTGCATTGGCCTCTGCTGCCCCTTGGTCAATCAATACCATCTCTCCAATGACATCAGCAGCTCTATTCACTGGGGCCTTTCCAGGTGATGGGTGTTTCGTGGGAGAGCTGGTGTGAACGAGCTGTGCAGCTGTACACCCACAGCATTCCTCGCAGCCATTACCAACCCCTTTCACTTCATTTATCTCTCCGTATACTCTATTAGAGTTTTCTGCAACGTTCAATGGACACATATGTGTTTGTTGTGTTGGGTCTCTTCTATCTGTCTTTTGTTGACTCCCGATTGATGTGCTCATACGGAAGTGGCGTGTTGTTTGTTTTGTTTTTATAAATTTTGGGGAAGGGGGCGTGGCCTCTTCAGCTGTATGTCAGCTCCCTGCAATCTGGAGTTGCGAGATGGGCTCAGATGATGATGAATCCGGCAATCAGTGCCATCAAAACAATTTTGCTGACCCTTGACTCCGGAGGAGAGTGCGGGGTGGAGAGAAGGAGTTGACATGTCTTTACCACTCCTCTGTGTGCGTGTGTGCACGCGTGTGCATGTGCGTGTGCGTGTGTCTGTGTGTCTGTGTGTCTGTGTGTGAGAGAGACCAAGCACATTAATCATAAGAGGTCTAACCCTCTCCTGTGTCCAATTCACCGACGATTCTCTAGTGCTGCACCATGGCAATGTTTAGACAGAGCCGGACATAATTATCTTTTTGTGTACTTTAATAAGGAGACATCCGAGTGCTCGCACGACACATACACACACACACACACACACACACACACACACACACACACACACACACACATGCACGCCGCAAAACTACCGTACAGTGATATTATCCCCTTCATTCAGTGTAATTAAAACATAAATAATTAAATGCCACTAACTAACGTAACTGGTATGCAAATTTGATGATTTAGTGAGTTGAAGAACACGGGGATTTTTTGCGCCAAATGGGGACCATTTAAAGTTGACCTTTGGAAATGTTATTTTGAATGCAATGTGATGGCGCTGTTTAATTTCAAGAGGTGCTTATCTCAAAGTCAACATCTTACTTCTGTTTTTCTGACGCACACTCAGTCGCCATATATTAGGCAGTAGCCTGGCAACCACAAGAGTAGAGCCGGACCAAATGGACACGCTTTGCAATATGACAGGCCCGCGGTGCTCCTTACCGCTGACCTCGCCTGCCATTTTGTTTCTGTCCTGCGAAGGTGTCAGTGATAAACGTTACCTTGTCTCAGCAGGTGTGCCGGGATGGAGGGCCCTGTCGCTCTGAGGGGGTCACCAACCCTACAGTGTTTCCCCCATTTATTTGAATAATGGGCCATTAGGACGGCTGGATATCCGATGTTAAAGTAGCTGTATGTGTCTCCTAGATAAAAGACATAATTACCTGAAAGAGGGAGGATGTGTCGGTGCACACTTTTCCTCAGCTGGGCTCCACAGCTCAGGATGGGCACACACGCACACTCCTGCCATTAGGTGGCGACAGAGAGAGGTGGCGCCGGAGGAGGAGGCAGAGGGAGAAAGACGGGGAGGCTGTGTGGTGGGGGTTGGGGGTTCAAGGCCCCCCCCCTCCACCTGGTCACGGCACCTCTGCAGCGTGAACGTCCTTCCGAGTTCAGAGCCGAACTGAGCTGCAACCTCGGTTGGAGCTCTGTGAATCGGCAGCAGAGTTTCTGAAGCACAGTAGTTGTGTTGTTTTCCCAGTGACACCTTCACAACTTGTCCTTTTTTTTTTGAGTCGCTCTTCAGCGTGCGTCCTTTCAATCTGCTGACGGCAAAGTCATTAAGTTTCAGCAAATGAAGGTTTGCCTAAAAAACTACAGTCGCATAATTTTTTGGGGGGAAAAAAACTATTTCCATCGCAATTACTCTTCTTGTTGAATTGCATCGTATCATGATGAACAGAGAGTGGGCAATTTGTAAACCTTTGGCTTGCTAAAAGATGGAGTTGTCCTTTTCGCGTGGCATTGTGGCGCCTTTTACCTCTGATAAATCTGGTTCAAGAGAGACTTGCCACGCCGTCAATGGAAATGTGGATACGAAATTTGGAGTGGTATTTATATGAACCAAAATGATTGCCAATTAAAGATGAGTTCTTTATCATTTATTTGCCCTTGGGTTTTTTTTTTATTTCTCAATTGCTATCACCTTATAAAAGCGTCCTTTTAGCACAAAGAATAGAAGCCCATTTTCATGACCTCCTCTAATGCATTTCCATCCATCTTCACTGCCTCGAAAAAAGTTTTCACCTCTCCACAAAACATGTTAATTGCCATCGTGAGCCCAGAATAAAGAAAATATCTAAACGTTAATTATCCAAATATGTTGGCAACCCATCTGCAGGAAGCCATTGAAATGACTAAATTGTGTTTTCTCCTTTTCGGCTTTCATTTTGGACACATTGTTAATCAAAAGGCTTCAGAAATGTGCAGATGGGCAATCCTTGTGTCTGCAAGGAGCAGTTTGGTTCAAGGTGAGTGTTTCAGGGCCCCAGGCCCTTCTGTTTCTCCTCCATTGTGTTGTTTAGGTTACATATCCTGATGGGCTGTTCACTGTACTCAAATAGGGACTTTCCTTGCACACATGCAGACACACAGACAAGTACACACACACACACAGAGGAAAAAAAACAAAAAAACTCATAAACATTCACACACGTGCGAGCACACTGCTTTGTATGAGACTGTACACACAAACAGAGACAGACAGACAGACACACACACACACGCACACACACCTACTCACAGCTAATTTTTTTACCTGGGCATTACTTATGCAGTTGCTAATTTTTGGCGTCTTTACGGACCATTAAATACAATATATTATATTAATATTTTTTGAACTTGCAGTTACAAAAGCAAAGCGATGTTAACGTCAAACTTTCAAAACGTTTTGTTTGGCCGTTTAAAATCTTGCACTTTGAGCTCTAAAACTGCTTTAAGATCAGTAGGTGATGGTTCAAAGTGGTGCGTTGTGTGCTGCGATGTTAAAGTAACTTGGGTGAGTCCATTGGGAACCATTTGTATGGTGAGGGACAAACTTCACAACCTTATTGAAGGATTTGACTTTGGGACTCACAAAAACTTTGAGTTCACTTTAAATTGTACGTTTGGAGTGATTTCAATGTTGTTTTAAGCCATTGTGCCACCAATCGGACATAACTACACTCTCAGTGAATTTACTTATTGTTTTTTTGTATTTTTTTCCATAATTATATGATATTTATGATCTCCTGTCATCTACTGAAGTCCTGTTTAACCACAAACTATTCATGTCCATCAAAAGTTTCGTCCCCGCCTGCTTTCTCGATGCTCTTCTAAGCTTATGTGACGCAAGCGAGTCATATTCTGCACTTTATAACTTTAATGCATCGCTTTCTGTCATCGCTTTCAATAAAGTTCCTTCAAATTTGAGGCTGTCCTCAAAGTATATTGAACTGAGGGAATGAATCCACCTCTCAAAGCCGCACCTGAGCTCACCGTGGCGTCGGAGAGAGAAGAGGATCAGTCTGCGCGTTACCCACATGACACTCAGTCACTGCACAAAGGTTCCCGATTCAAAGCCAAACTTGACTCAACATGTGGCCGTTAATATCTTTTATTCCTTCTTTTTGTCGCTCCTGCTCCAAATCTCTTAAGACACATTTCCCAAAAAAGAAAAGTGATCAATGCTCCACGTTTTCTTCTCCCTTCAGTTTTTCTGACTGGTTTTTTCATGTGACTGAGTGAGGATGGAGTGGAGGGGGGAACAAGACTTGGCAGAACAAGCAAGAACCAGCTGAGGATCCTGACAGGGAGAGAAAACAAAAACCCAGCCCAAACACCTGATGTTCAGCCTGCAGACTGCATTAATAGCCTTGTTCTTGCGGCGCGCTCCTTTTTTAAGTGGGATGTTTGAACAAGGTTTACCTGCAGCGGGAGGGAAACAATGACTGGCTCCATCCTCAGGTGGTGAATGAGACTCGCGCCGAGCACTCAAACTCTACCCGCATCCTCTTTGTTGCTCGCCGCTGAACGAGGGCGACAGCCTCGCTCATCCGTCCCTTAGCCCTCTTATTTTTTTGGGGGGGGGGGGGTGGGGGGTGGCAGACAGTACACAAAGTTGAAGTGTGAACTCTGAAAGTAAGAAAGGAGATAAACAAAATACTTTTCTTCACTGGAAAAAATGTCCTTCTTGAGAGAAGTTTAAGTTTTGAATGGGTTTTTTGTTGTTGCTTGAAATAGGTCAAAAATCTGCAAATGGACCAAGTTCAAACTCTTTTGGTGAGATTTCTTGAAATATGACGAAAAAAAATCATGAAAAAAGCTGCTCAAAACTCACCCTTCAGGTAATATATCTCCTCGTTTTGAATTGGAATTTCAAAAAAAAGCTACCTGGAGTAACTTTTTGTTCCAAAGTAACTCTGATTCTCGTGGAGGAGAGATGTCTTTGTGTTGCTGCTATTCTCACCTACACGCAGGAAATAGCTGCAGGTTTTTCTGCTCGTACCTCATGTAATCAAATTATTGTGCCATAGATTACAGCTGACGTTAGACAGTGTTGCCACAATTACCCGCCCGTGGGTTTTGTCCTCCCAGTAAAAAGGTGAAATGGTTTCCTGAATAACGTCTGTATACAGTATGTGTATTTTTCTCTCTCTCTCTCTCACTGAGAAACATGGGTATTAAAAAAAAAAAAAGGCGTCCTTGAGACATGGCTCTTGTATTGCCGCCTGTTTTGACCGTGCAATACTATTCAAATAGGAGAGTTATATTCTTCCCTCCCTACTTCACGGTGGACCTGTGCTGAAGGCAACAGTCGATATCCTTGCAATGCTTTTGAATCTTGGCTCCAAAGGTGCTCTGTGCAGCTGGAGTGAAGACAAGGATGCGCTCGCCCTGCTCGCCGTGATCCGTCCTTGACACCCGCGCTGTGACTCATTGTTTCAGAGGCTGGAGGAGATCTTGGGGAGGACTAAAGCAACCTAACTGTTGCTCTCTGCATTTCTTGAGTTCTCCCTTTTTTTTCCTCCCTTTTTCTTTTTTTTTATGAATCCACAGAGGAATCAATACGACTCCGCGCCTGAACACTGGGCCGGCTGCCTTGAGAGAGCGTTAGGGCCTTTCCATTTTTTTGAGGCGCGCCACACTTCAGGTGTAGGTTTTATTTACCACGAATCCGTTCTCCAAACATTTCAAAGAGCTCTCCAGCCGAGAGAGCGCGTCATTGTGAGCTGGTCAGAACCGCGATTCGATACGGCTCCTTTGCGTTCACCTTGGGAGATGGCTATTGTCCGTCCGGCTGGAGCTGACCCGCGGGTGACCTTCTTTCTTATTACACGCACGCGCAACAATTATGGTCCAGCTCCTGAACAAGAAAGCTGCCTGAGAGCCAGCTCCCCGCACAATACCTCGCTGTAATAGGCGGTGGAGAGGGGGGGGTCGACTTTCTTCATTTTCACATCAGAGTCCACATTAGGTGCCCTTTTTTCCCACTGTACTGTACTCCCATGTACTTACTTACATGTACTTCAGTGAAGATCCAGTTTGGACCCGGTCTTCAGTATCTTTGGTTGCCACCGAGGCGTCTGCTGACCCAGGCTGGGACTTTTTTTTGTTTGTTTGTTTGTTTGTTTCTCCGCCACATGCCACCGACAGCGCCGGAGCGCTCGCGGAAGGTGTCGGGCGAAGTCGCGTATTTTTGGCCTCGGCGAGAGTCTACAAACGGCTATATGGCTCCTCAAGGCCAAGCACTAGCCTTGCACGAGAGGCTGAGCGGCAGGAAGGAGGTATTCAAGCTCAAAGTTATTCATGTCAAGTAATGCACAAAAGCCCTTCCATACAACCCATAAATCTGATATTTTGATGGAAATACCAGACATTTCACGAGTGCTCTAAAGGAACTTCTTTTTTTCTCCTTCTCTCTTTTTTTCCCCTCAGTTAACACTCCAGCAACAGCTCGCCACTTTTCACCATGTTTGTTTCATCCCTTCTCTTCCTCTCCAGTCGGTAACGTAGCAGGGCAAAAATGTTAAGACGGATCGCCTCCCCCCCCCACCCTCCGCACTCCACCGCTCCTCAAATCCACAATGCACCGTTGTCGTTCAAGAAATGGGAATATTCAGCGGCGTGGAGAATTGGGCACTTTGTTGGAAAACAACTCATCTCCTCTGCTTTGCTTCAACGTCTCTTGAAGGACTAAAAAAAAAAACCCTCCCATTCACGCCTGGCGCTTACTGATCTAATGCTAAATCTCTCTAAGTGCATGTGTTTGTGCTGCGTGCATGTCGGGGCGGTTTCAAAAAAAAATCGCAAAGCCTTTCAGATTGATACAACCGTGCGATCCTCATCCATGAGTCTCCAGCGTACAAGTGAGTCCTCAGGTTTAATTAAACTTTTTTTACCCCCCCCTCCTCCTCCCCCCTCCTCCAAAGTGTATCTTCCATGAAAACCACCACGCCGGTCCCTCTCTCTGTGGCGTCCGCGCACGGAGGAGCTCCCCCCACCACCACCACCACCACCACCACCACCTCTCCTCGTTCTCCTCGAGTGGTCGATACATTAAAACTTGAACTGATTGATTTCAGAATGCCTGTGCCATCAGTGTCCTTACGCGGCCATTAACTACCCTCTGAAGTATCTTTAGTCATCAAGCCGCAGGCCAGGGATTGATAATAGCTTGACCGCCAGGGCCTATCTTACCCATCCTTTTTTCAGGAGGTCTTGTATTTAGCACCCGGAGCACTTGTGGCAAATCTCAAACAGCACAAGGGTATTCACACGGCGGCTGAGTGGAAAGCTTTCTCTCACTCGCCGGCGCCTCATGAATACATTCCAACTCTAACTAACTACTTTGGCTTAATGTGGAATTTAAAACGAGGTATGAGGCCAGTTTTATTTATTTGTATTCCCGGCGTCTTAGTGATACTCTTGAACACGGTGATGGCAGGGAGGATAATCTCGCTCTTTCATCAGCAAAGTGGCCCTGCACAAAAAAAAGAGAGAAAAAAAAACCCATCAGTGATGTATTCGCTATTGATTGATGGCCGCTCCTGCACTACTAGGCAACACCATTATTACCATGCATGGATTCCAGGCTGCCCACAATAAAATCATTGTCTTGATTTAAGTTATCCACCCCCGAGGTGTCATAATAGCACAACTGGTGTTTGCCTCGCATTGCTTTCTTCCTCAACAATTACTGGTATTCCCTGTCATCATCTTTACACCCGCCTGCGACTCTCTCCAGCTCTCAAACGGGAGAAAATGTTTTTTTTCTTCGCAGGAAAGTGTTGCCTGTGTGCGAGCAACAGGTGTAAACACTGACTGGGGGGGGGGGGGGGCGCAACACGC
>JAUESF010000048.1:4486668-4494699 GCA_032274765.1 Malacoctenus tetranemus
ATTTGCGAGCAGACAATGCACCTTTTAATGCTCCACTGGTTCCCCTCTGCTTCTGGAGGAACGGGCTGAGGAGCAATTTTCGTTTTCCCACAGTCAAAACACCCAAAAGATCGATTTGTTCCCCTTTAAAATACCACACTCCCTCGTAAATCAGTGTTGTTTTGTGCTTGGTGTGTTGTGAATGTTTGTGAAACTCTTAATTCTAAGGATTTTGGTCTCGCGAGCCAGAGGTCCGATTAAACCGTAAACTTTTTTTCCTCGAGTTTTGCGTGGCCTCTCTATGTGCGTGTGCGTGTGTGTGTCTGTGCTGGATTCCTCTCTGAGCTTCGCAGCGTAACATTTTGACAGTGTTTCTCCCGTTTCTTGCCGCAGTGCACGGTCTCTCCGCCAGCTCGCAGGACTCGGCCAAGTCCCCGGAGCCGTCTGCGGACGACGAGTCGCCGGACAACGACAAGGAGACGTCCAGCAGCGGCGGCAGCGACTCCGGCAAGAAGCGGAAACGGAGGGTGCTGTTTTCCAAGGCGCAGACCTACGAGCTGGAGCGCCGCTTCCGGCAGCAGAGATACCTGTCCGCGCCGGAGAGGGAGCACCTGGCCAGCCTGATCCGCCTCACCCCGACCCAGGTCAAGATCTGGTTCCAGAACCACCGGTATAAGATGAAGAGAGCCCGGGCCGAGAAAGGTATGGAAGTGACCCATCTCCCTTCTCCCCGGCGGGTGGCCGTGCCCGTCTTAGTCAGGGATGGAAAGCCTTGTCACACGCTAAAAGCTCAGGACTTGGCGGCCACGTTTCAGGCCGGGATCCCCTTCTCGGCGTATAGCGCCCAGTCGCTCCAGCACATGCAGTATAACGCGCAGTACGGCGCCGCGGCCACGCCACAGTTCCCCTCGGCACATCACTTGGTGCAGACGCAACAGTGGACTTGGTGAGAGAAATTATAGAGACTTGTCTTGGAGGCGCGATGTAGGGAGTTTCACCGCAAAGCAAAGAGAGAGAGAGAGAGAAAGAGAGAGAGCGAGCGAGAGAGAGCGCGAGAGAGAAGAAAAAAATAAAACACAAAAAAAACAACAAAACAAAAAGACTTTTCATTTTTGCAGCTTGACTCATATATATACTACCATTTTTATTCGGGGCTCATGTGTGCGCCGTGTTTACATGTTTTCGTTAAGAGAACTGGGTCCAAACCTCTCCCTTATAGATTTTATTAAGAATGTCAATGCTCTTCTTGTGAAATCTTTTTCTTTTTTGTAAAGTATGTTGTGTGTTGGTTGTAGAGATGTTTTTTCTCCCGCTTTTGTTTTGATCCTTTTTGTCCCCCCCCCTCCCTCCTCCTCCTCGTGTTATTATCAGCACGTACGAACCACTTTATAATTATAGAAAAATTTTAATTTCTTGCTTCTTTTATGGACCGAAAAAAAATATTTATGGCCATGAATAAACACTGGCAAGTTTTCAGCTTTTTTCCTTTGGTTTTTTTCTTTCTTGTAAATATTTGCTGGCAGGTCTGGGTGGTGGTGGTGGGGGTGGTGGTGGTGGTGGTGGTGTGGGGGAGCTGGAGAACTAGTGGGAGCAGGATAAAAAAAATCGGGGTAATTTATATTTCTAAAAATTCAAGATGAATAAATAAAAAGAGGGATTTTTTTCTTCGTGTCAAATTTTACTGTTTAAAAACAAAAAGGCTAAAAAAGCGCGCGGTTATGGTTTATTATCCTCATGTTTTAGGGGGTCTTTTGAAGAAAAAAAATAAAAATAAAAAAAACAAACAAATCAAACACTGTTTCAGATTTAAATAAGTGTCCTTTAATTTGAAGAGACGTCGCTAAACGGCCCAGTGAAAGGATCCAAAACCACTAGAAAGGGGCGGCAGAATGGAGGTTGACCATGGGAATAAATCCCCAGCGCTCTTCACGCTTTTCTTTTTCTTTCTTTTTCTTTTTTTTAAAAGGCAAATTTAATCCCGAAAATATTTTCGTCTGAATCCGAACACCTCCCCCGATAAAGAGCCTAAAGTCACTCGTGAAATGGGACCAAAATCCACTCACTTAATATAAGTGGGCTTCTCGACATAAGAAGCTTTTGAGTCGAAAGCTCTCCTTTTTTTTGTATGTGCGTGCGCGTGTGTGTGTGTGTCAGCCTCCCCGGCCACTCCCGGCCTTGGGTGTAAAGTGGTCCATCGTGGGAGGAGGGTGGGGGGTGAAGAGAGAGAGAAAAAAAACATCATTTAATGCAAAAAACAATGTTTTGCTTTCCTGTTACGCGCCAGGTTGCGAATCGAGCAGCAGTGATCAATGACCGACGAGCTCTCTTTGTTTAGCCTGGAAAAAAACACATCCCCAGCGCGGCTCATTAGAGCCATAACCCGCCTTCTAAATTCATTTTACACACCACAATATCATGTTTTAACCCGCCGAGCGTCACGTTTTACACCGTTACGCACCGTGTTGCTTCTTTAAAAAAAAAAAACTCTCGCCACCAAGAGAAAAAAAGCACAAATGGGCTCCTCAGTGATCCGCGGAGCGCACTGCGGATTATCAGCCTGCAGTCAATATCTTGGGTAAATATGATAACCGGGGTCGACAAAAAAATCCATGCATTTCTGTTTGTCCCGGGACGAAGCAAGAAAAAAAATGTCACGGCAGATGTTAGAGTCGCCCCTATCATCACTGAACAAACAGCTAAATTGGGCAGATTTGCTAATTATTTACAGAATTGAGTCTCAGGGGGGCTACTGCTTTTGTGGCTCGACACAGACTCAATTTGTCCCTGACAGGAAGGGGGTTTGTGTCTCACCACCGGTTGAGCTTGTAGGTCAAATAAATCAACAACTCGCGCTCACTTTTCAGGGTCTTTCTTTTTTTTCCCAACGGGTTCAAAAATATTGGAGAAGGTGATAAAGGAAGGGAGGGGAAGAGAGGGGGGTCGAAATATTTGCGTGTGTCGCAGTTATTGTGGGAAAAGCGACGCAGGAAACGATAGGGGAGGCAGGAGGTGCTGCGGGGATGACAGAGTGAGGCGATAAAAGGCGGCGATAAAGGGATGGTCTCTCTCCGTGTGATTGGATTTTAGTGAGCTTTCTCTCTCCGCCCCAACTCAACGAGAACAAAAACTGGATTGGGGGAAAAAATAACAACAACAACAAAAAATTAACCACAAAAAACCAACAACAACAACACGAAATCTCGAGCAAAAAACAAAAAAGACACACGCTGACTTTGGTGTCACATTTTGTCCATCTGACGAGGCGGTTTGTGTTGACTCCATCATTGCATAATACAGTACACGAGGCGGTACAAAAGACAACAGGCCAGGCCTCGTTTCGCGGGGTGTCAGAGGCGTGCATGTTAACGAGCAGCCGCAGCAGGAGGAGCAGGAGCAGGAGGAGGAGGAGGAGGAGGAGAAGGCAGACAGTGTAGATAGACAGAGTTTCTTGGTGCTGTTCAGAGTCAGGGAGATGTATCCTTGGGCTTTTTGTCCTGCCTGTCACTTGGTGCCATTGTGATCTTTGCTGCACACGTTGTGTCCCATATGGGCAGCTGGGCTCGGAAGGAGGAGAAAAGGATCTCTTACAAGCCCCAAATTGTATCACGCTCTCAAATAAAGCATTGTTGTCTCTCAAAGAAAAACGAATTAAAAATTCGTGCTATATCTATTCTGGTCCCCCCCCCCCTCCTAAAAAGAGGAGCCCCATTCACATACAACAGGGAGTCCTTCTTCCTTGATAGAGCGATGCCAACAACAGCCTTCTCATTTCTCCTCTCCCTCCATCCTCCCGTTCCGTCAAAGTCAAAGGCTGATTATTGTCTGTCTCCTAAAAAAAAGTGGCTCGTCAGTGCGCAACAAACTATTTTTAATTCTGGACAGAGTTCTTCCTTGTTTGCTTTTGAGTCCCGCTTGGAATGCGTGGGCCCCGTTCCGAAGCACACGGGGAACAGTTTGACACTGTTTGACCCCCAACCCAACGCGAGAAGAGAAGACCCAGTTTCTAATGCACTTCCGTGTCAGGTGGACAACTTGGATGGTTTATAAATACTTTTTTTTTCCTCCCAAAAAAATGTGGATTCCACCAAACATCAGCCGGTGTTTTTGGAGGCACGACAGAAGCGCCGAGTTCCAAATTCAGAGAGTCGCTGAGGCCGGGGCGATATGTCCAATGTTTTTTGTGCTCGTTCCTCTGGAGAAACAAACGCTCCCTGCCTCCCACCGTATCTTTACATGTCGCCGTGAAGACCGGCGTGGAGGATGCAGATGTTGTGTTTTCCGTGGGAACAAAAACTGGGCGTGTTGGGCAGGTGCTGGGTGGGCTGGCGCGCCCACTTCTATTTCAAGCCTGGGAATTACGCACGAACCCTTGCTTTTATTTTGAAAAATCCTCTATATTTCCATGCTTTGCTGCAGTTTTTTTCTAATTAAGGAATTCTTCCAGAGCCTTTCGTATCAATACATTAAAAACCCCCAAGCCAGCTCAGTCGTTTAATCACATTTAAGGTCGATTTAAATCATTTCTCTTTGCGTTTAATGGAGCCTTTCTGTGCGTGTTTTCATCCCGGAGTTGAAGCACAAAAAACCCAGGGTGTAACCCGTGTAAACGCGAACTTTTCCGGGGGAGCAGGGGGCTCGTTTTGCGCCCCTTCGCATTGTCATTAACACGCCAGAAAATTACACCACCCTCAGCAACAGGGTCACATTTCTCGGAAATTGCTTTTTGGCTGCTCGGAGGGATAAACGCGCGCCGCGACATTAAAACAAGCATGGCTGGCGCGCGGCGCGGTTCACCCTGCGTGGATAACACTATTATATACCTTTGGAATACAATACTTGAGGAAATATGCACTCGGGACTTGGTGGATCTTCGTCATCCTGCCCATTTGAACCTCGACATGAATCTTTTTTTGTTCTATCACGCACATCGCCAAATAAACGAGGATTTCAGAGCTATAATAAGCGGCGCGTCTCATTTAAAGGAAGCTATCTGGGTTTTATTGCCTTAAAGGAGATCCAGATTAGATTCGCCACAGTGCCGATATTAAAGAGGGAGGGATGGAGAGAGAGAGAGAGAGAGGGAGGGATGGATTGAGGTTTCAGAGCCGGGAGAATCGTTGCGCCGCGCCGCCACAAGATGGAAGCAGAGGTCCGCGGTTGGCGTCACGCAGCGCTTCCACCCGCAACAAAAAAACCCGTGCACAGTCCGGTGTGATTCCTTCACTGCGCCCCGGCTGCTGCTGCTGTCCGTCCTCCCCCCTCCTCCTTCTTCTTCTGCGAGTGAAACATCCCGTCGAAACTTGACTGTCTTTTAAGTGCATGATTGCGGTTTGTGACATTGTTACGGATCTTGAGAGCATAATCACATCGCTCTCCAAAACAAACGAGAACTCGACGTAAACAGTCCGCGCGGGCAATCAGGGCGGCTTCCGACTCGCACCGAGGGAGGGGGGGGGGACGCGCCGGGACTCTCCACTGTGCGGCGCTGCAGGATAGCGGGACAAATGATCTCCTGCTGCTTATTTCACTTGAGTGAAAGTGAACAAAAGAGGTGAAGTGAGTTTCTCTTTTTTTTTCTTTCTTTCTTTCTTGCAAGAAAGTCTGGACTCAGTCAGCGTCTCTGACAACAAAGGAGACTGTGGGTCAAACGTCCTCAGCATGCACGGATACAGTGGTTTACACAAAAAAACGACTCTTCAGGGAAAAAAAATACATTTACTAGAACAAACATTCACATCCAACAATCAACACAGAAACTTCCCCCAAAAACCAGTCAAGGAACGGGAGGCTAAAGGTGTTTCTAAATCCAGTACTGGGAACTGAAAATCACATTTGGTGCTTTGCAGCTTGAAGGCTGACTATGTTAGAAACGTTTAACTTTGTGGGTAGAAAAAAATGCCTGCGCAGCATCACAAGTATGCAAAGCTCTGCAAAATGGGTCAAATGACGTCAAAGTAAAAAAGGCTGCCGTCTCTGCACCTGCTCAGCTCAGCATCAGTGCGCCTGCACCTGCAGGGGGCCTCATTGGGTTAGAAAGAAGCAGCAGCAGAGAGAGAGAGAGAGAGGTGGGGGATGCTCAACATGAAGGGAGAGGGGCTGAAGGAGGGGGGGTCGGACGGACATGGATAACCTGCAGGAGTTTTGACCACGTTTGCATTTAAGGGTAAATAAACACACAAGCAAAAAGTCAAACGTAAAGAGTTCCTCTGCCCTGGAGTTCTGTGGAACGACAAACAGTGGAACTAACGCCGGAGTGAAGCCCAGCCTGGAGGGGACACATGACGTGTGTGTGCGTGTGCGTGTGCGTGTGCGTGTGCGTGTGCGTGTGCGTGTGCGTGTGCGTGTGCGTGTCATGGTGGTGCAACAGTTCCACGCAGTGTGGAACACAGTGTCTTCATACTGCTGCTCACATCTGCATGGGAGGACGCTCAGCAGTGCAAGCAGCGCAAAACCAGGAGGAGACAGAGGAGCAGCAGCCCCCCCACCCCATCCATGGAGCCCCCCCTTCAAAAAAACTCAAGAAAACATCTGCAGACATCTCCAACTTCTGTCGCTGTGTCTTCATCTATAAGCTCAAATAAAAGCTGGGATTGCTTTTGTCTACTTCCCCCTTGAACCAGATCCAATTGGAGGAAGCTGAGTGTAGCCCCCTTTTTCCCTCCCCACTGGTAAATGCCTGCAACAAATCCATTTATGCCATGACAAATGAGGAGTTAAATTCATAAAAGGCATTTCCTCTGTATTGCCTAAATGGAGTCACTATTTGCACACAGCTCACTTAATATGTTTAATTTAAGAAAATAATCGCACAATAATAAACCCATTCATCTGCTCGCAGTCTCTGTCCTTGTGTGTTGGAATCCTCGCTGAAATTTTGTGGATGCTCATTTGTCACTTTGATTTGAACTTCGTTATTGAAAAAAACCTGTGACGAATGTAGAAAAAGAGCCAAAAAAAACAACCAAACCAAACAATCAGCATGTGATGACGAGAGGAGAAACACCAGAGAGCAAAGGAGCAAAAGTGATGCAACCATACAGCGCGGATGCAAAGTGTTCACTGTCTAATCAAAGTTTTCTTCTGTTTGGTTTAGTTTATTTTGGTCACTTGTTTTTTTTAGTTTTATTCACCTGCAGTTGTTTTCTCATTTTCTTCATTTCAGGCAACGTTCAGTTCAAGTGAGTCGAGTTCAGTTTAGCTCAGTTTCTGTATTTTAGTTGGGTTGCTGTCTTGTTTTGTTTTGTGTTGTTTCAATTTGTCTTGTGTTGTTTTGTTTGATTTCACATCAGTTTAGTTGTAGTTTTTTTTTGTAATCAGACTTAGTTCAACTCAGTTTTATTCTGTTTTAGATCTGTTCAGTTTGCTTCAGTTTGGTTCCTTTAACTTCAGTTTCATAAGCATCAGCCTTGATCAATTTGATTCAGTTCAATTTTCATTAATTCAGATCACTTAAGTTGGGACCAGTTTATTCTGATCGACCCACGTTAGAATAACATTCGCTGGTTTTATTCAGTTAAGTTTATTTTTCATGACATGTGAATAAACACTTAGAAAACAGAGGAATAGAAGGAGCATAAAGACAAACACAGAAAAGCCTGTTTGCTGCACCTACAAGAAGGTTACTGGCCAGAAATATAAGATTAGATCTTCACAGCATTGAAGTCGCTACTTCCTGATTCGACTTTGTTGTTATTAGTTTATTTTCTGATCAGTTGCATGCAGCATCCGTCTGTGTAAGTGTTTCTCAACTTCCCGCAAACTTCACCTCCGCAACGAGCGCGCCCGTTGGACCAGGTCTTTACTCTTTGAGGTGCACGTCAGTTCAGGTGCATGATGTCAACGCTCGGTAAAGTGACGGCAGAAAAGTTTACCTGGGACACTTTCCTGAAGGCTCGGATATGGAGAGCGAGCCAGTGAATCAGAGCTTCGGCCTGCAGGTGCTGTGGTCAGAAATAGATAGATGTCCTGTCTGCCTTTTGTGTGTGTGCGTGTGTGTGTGTGTGTGTGTGTGTGTGTGTGTGTGTGTGTGTGTGTGTGTGTGTGTGTGTGTGT
>JAUESF010000048.1:4507431-4518655 GCA_032274765.1 Malacoctenus tetranemus
TCGAGTCTCTTTTTGTCCTCAAAACAACAAATAAACGTTATTTAGCACCAGAAGACTGCAGCTAATTAAAAAAAAACCGCACAGTGTTCTTTCTTCCTCTCTCCTTACCTTCAGTAGTTTCCAGTCTTTTTTAAACAACCTTATGTGCATCCTAATGAAAACAAATAACACTTCGTGTGTCATTAAAGAAGCAACGTTCTATTCCCACCACACCACGTTTCATTTCTTCCCCTCTCGCGGCGTTTCTCGGCTGCCAGTTACGGTCAGCATCCCCCTTTAAAGCACCATATTCTGTTTTTTGGCGCCCTATTAGCATCATTTCGTCCATCAAGCGACATTAATTGTGAATGAATGCAAACTCCCGCAGAAGAATACGGCCTTCAAGAGCTCTGTCACATACTTTCTCCACTTGGGAGGACCTTTAACCTACTTAGCTGAGGGACCGCACCGTTTCAAGTAGCGCGGCTGAAAGATATGCACCTGCCCGCTTTTTACTCTCCCACTGCTCGCAAATTTAAGAGGAGAGAAGGTATTTGATCTAAATGGTGCTCCTCTGACTGCAGGTGTGGATTTTTTCCCCCCTTCTTCCTCCAGGCGGATGGAGCCTGCGGGCCGGCCACTGTACAGATGTGGCTGGGTGGAGAGAATCTCATTAGCATGTCGTGAGATTGTTGGTTTCTGGTGCCAGCGCGAGGAATTCGGAGCGGGGTTTCGTTCGCGCGCCGCCGAGTTATAAACGAGATCGTGCGTAAAAGCGCGAAGAAGTTCTGGCTTCGTCTGGGATTTCTGTCACCGCTTTAAAAAAATGTCCACCAAACCGCACACGTTTTATTACTGAAGCGTTCAAACATTCCACTTTGTTTTCAGCAGAATCACGAGCCGCAACACGAGAGCTCGCAGAGGGTTTGCGTTATTTACCTGAAGCCTACGTGAAGATGCCACAATCCACGTTTCAAAGAAAGCGGAATTACGCGTAATTACGCCGTTTGGAACGTCGTCGCGCGTATATTTCACGTTTTGACCTCCACGTTACCCATAAAACAACAATAAAATAACAAAACACTATTGCTCCATAAACGAAGAGACGTAGCTTCTATTTTAAATACCAAACCTCCTCAGACGTGCGCTCAGACGTTCCAAGACACAAGAAAAAATAAATGCACATCCACAGGTCGTGCGTAAATTACGCACGGGGAATTCAACCTGAAAAGACGCCTTTGTACTCGCGCTGTTTGGTCACATCTGGCCAAAAGAAAGCTTTGCTGAAAGAAAACATACAAAAGATCAAAAAAAGAGAGAGAGGGAGATTACATTTAGATTGTAAGACATTTGATTTAATTTGCTGTGAGCTAAGTTACACAGAAAACTGGGGGTGAGTTAAAAGTTAAGTTAGAGATTTAAGGGGCTCCGGGACAAAATAAATCCCCGTGTTTTCTGCACTTTGCGCTTGTGGCTGAGGTGGCGGGTCAGGACCCCGGCCCTTCAGCTCGTCTCTCCACCTCTCTCAGGGTATTGAACTAGCGACGACGAGATGGAGGAAAAGCACTTCAGTAACCGGGCGCTCGGGTCCATCTGCCACGCCGCGGTGGGGTGGCGGTGGGAGCTGATGGGGGGTGGGGGGGTGGGTGGGGGTGGGGGTGATATCGGGAAATAGGTTGCCTGTAGGAAATAAACTACATAAACGAGCTTGTTATTGGGTTTGTAGTTAACGCGACTTAAATGGCTCAATAAAGGCAACGACGTGGTTTAGACGAATTGGAGGAAAATGTGCCGGGAGGACGCTCGCTCTGTTGGGGGAGGACGCGGTGTTTTTGCTGCAGTGGATGTTGTCACTGGGAAAAAAAAATAAAAGCAAATAAACATGCTCTAATTCTGTCACATAGCTGAGCTTTAACAGAACCGTGCGAGGTGCTTTTAAAATCGCTCAGCGCGAACAGATTTTTGTCGCAATCTAGTTATAAAATAAAAGGCAGAAAACCTGTGAGGCAGAGCGGCTTTAAAGCACATTAGGTGGGAGATTGTTACTTTAAAAGCGGCCATGTTGGAAGAAGACGATAGTATGATTGTATTCCTGTCCGAGTTTTGGAATCTAAAATAAAAACTTGTCCCCAGCGTCAGGTTTTCTTTTGTCTTCCCCGAGGGGACAAAGGTCAATAAACGCTGTTTTAAATGAATATATTGGACGATATTTACCAGGATCCGTCCCTCATACGTGTCTAATCCAGGAAAAAAACAACAAAGCACCCACAAAATTCCAGTAAATATTGTCTGCAGAGAGGAATTCCTCCTTTGTCTTTGATGTTCTCAGTAAAAGTCAGAGATTTATCCACCAACCTTGCGCGGGCCTTCCTTCGCAGCCTCCCTGTCGGCGCGTCCATTCCTCCGGCTCCGGGCTGCCTTGGCCCCCGTCACATTCACTGGATGTCTAAAGAAATAAAAATATATATTTAAAAAAAAGTTAACTCACATTGGCAACTGTCTCAAATTTGGACGAGCTTCACAAAAGCGGCGCCCGCAGGCAACCGGCTCCAGATTTTTATGGACCCTAATGTGGAGGGTTTGTGGACCAGGGTCTTGCTCTCTGACTCAGTAATCCACAAGGTTGAGAGGTTTGCCTCATTTACATAATGTTAGAGGTCTGGGACGAGGCCTACCTTTCTTTTTCTTCCGCCAAGAGACACTTTGGGGGAAAAAAGGGAGGAAAAAGGCGCACGGGAGTCTGGACAAGTTAGGAATGAATTCAGGTAGGAGAAAAATAAAAGAATTACTTGAGCATTGGTGGATTTATCAGTGAAAACTTGGAGAGAGGGACTTTATTTTGAAGGAAACAAGGAGAGGAGACAGTTTTAGGATTTATGTATTATTCTGGAAACAGGTGACTTCAGATTACGCACGCTTTGGTTTGTTGTCTTTTTTTGTCTTCGCTGCAACAATAAAATCCACTTCAACATTAAATCCAGGCATCAAAGGAGGCTGGGAAGAGAGGAGAGGGGGGGAAAACAGAGGAAGAAGGAAGGAGGAGGAGAAGGAGAAGAAAGTCGGCCGAAGAAATATGCATAAGAAGGATTTGTTCCAATCAGTCCGTCAACTTTAGCCGGAGGGAAAGGCGTTCTCCGCGTGTCGTTATAATTGATGGCTGACCATGTCACATCTTCATTTGCTGAATTAGAGGAGGTAGCCACTCACTGCCGTGCCATGCTAAATTACATTAGTGGCTTCATGCAGACGAGTGCTTCCTTGCTCTCAGGGAAAGACGGCAGCAGCAGATTTCACGTGTGGGGAGAAAAAAAAAACAACAACCTCGGAGCTGGAACACCTGCTGTCTGCCGCGAGGAAGGAGCGACAACATGAAACTAGGAATAAATATCTGTCATTTTTGCTAAACGCGCCGGCCGAATCTATAGGATAGATGACGCGCCACGGATATCCGCGTGCCACATTGCGCGCCTGGCACTGGGATTGTAACATGAGCGGCTCATTGTTGCAATTGGAAGCCATTTCTTCCTCTTCGTCTTCCTCCCCTGGCGCCAGTCAGTTTGCTCAGAGATTACAATGTCAGGTCAGGACCACAGAGTGCCATTCAGAGCCCAAAGTGCGTCTTCGGGGGGTGAGGGGGGGTGGGCTCCCAAACATTGTCTCCAGAACGCATCAGACCTAATAACCCCCCTCCCCCCCCGCCTCCAGTCAAAGAAACGCAGCTACAATTGTAAGAAATAAAACACAAACCAACCCCACGTGATCAGTTTTTGCCAAATTCAATGTATATGTGGCATGTATTGCCTGTTTTGAATGTCAGGTAGTGACATACACTCTGGGTGTCCTTTATCACCCCCCTCCCTCTCTCTGTCTCTCTGCATTCGGCGCTTATTTGGACTTGTCCCTCTGTGGTTGGGGCAAAATGATGCTTAAGAAGCAGAAATGAGCCGGTCATACAACTTCATTGTGGCTCTTTGATGATACTCGGTGGCCCCTTATGTCTGTTCAAAGTGCTCTCAAAGTTTCTAGAAAGAGTGGAATTCCCTCCTGACGCAAAATAGTCATATGTGGTCCGATCAGCTGACGCGCGGCACATAATGGGACATTCTCACCTGTTTATAGTTGTCAGAGGGAACAGAATCATAAACAAGTGGCGTCGCTTTTTTCCCTCTCTCTCTCTCTTTTTTTTTCTCTCTTTCACTCACTCTCCATGTATAGAAAATTATTATAAGGCATGGTGTATTTTTCATGAATTATTTCCCTTAAAATGTCAATGACTATTGTTTGCTGGTTTAGGAGTGTTGCTCCGCCCCCTGTGTTTGTCGTAAACCTGGCTCCTGGCTCCAATAAACCCGGGCTAAGAGCGCCCTGGGCTCGCCTCCTTCTCCAAGGCGATCAATAGGATCTCAGGCGCACTACAAGCACTCTCTTACGTAGACATCCACCAAGGAGAGAGCCGATACAACAACACGGTTGATCTGCTCAAACACAAAAATCTACCTGCTTTCTGAATCATGTCGTTGAGCCCAAAGCACACAACGCCTTTTTCAGTGACAGATATTTTGAGTCCAATCGAGGAGACCTACAAGAAGTTCAGTGGCATGGACGGCGCAGGGAACCTAACCTCTCCACTGGGAGCCTACCGGCAGCCTCAGGTGTCGCAGACCGGCATGCAACAGCACTCCATGGGCCACAACGCCGCGGTGGCCACCACTTACCACATGCCGCACTCCGTGTCCCAGTTCTCCCACGGCGCTATGGGGGGATACTGCAATGGGAGCATTGGCAACATGGGAGATCTGCCGTCGTACCAGGAAAGCATGCGGAATAGTGCAGCAACAGGGTGGTATGCCAACCCGGACCCGAGATACTCCACAAGTAAGTTCTGCTTTTTGCATTTGTTCCCTTTTTACGCACACTTTCGCACTTCTTTCTTTTTTCCTTTCTCTCTCTTTCTTTCTCTCCATGCAAATATAAACACATTTGAGGAATGACGGCGGGATGCACGCGCTGTGACACGATAATCACACGCGTCATTATTTGATTTTTTAGTTCGGTGATATTTAAAAAAAAACAAAAAAAAAAACAACCACCAAACTTTTCGGGATGGAGCACTGTTTGTAACGAAATGTTTCATTTTAAATGACGAGGTCACGACGATTAAACCGAAAAGGAGATCATTCTTTAAAAACATGGCTCGTATTTTTAGTTCCAGCACGAGTCACTATTTTGGACATTATTATTATTATTATTATTATTATTATTATTATTATTATTATTATTATTATTATCACTTGTTTTTGGTGACTTACTTTCAGTGCAACATCAATTAAAAAAACAACATCCAGCAGCCAATAATCAGTAAAGATACCTCAGGCGAAATAGAGTTCTCCTCTTCTGTTTATTGAACGCATGTATATGTATGTATATTTTTAAGTTTCTAGATTCATGGGACCTTCCACAGGTATGAACATGAGCGGCATGGGGAGTCTCACAGGAATGGCGGACGCCACCAAAGCCATGCCAGTGCTGCACGCTGCGCCCAGGAGGAAGCGGCGCGTCCTGTTCTCGCAGGCTCAGGTCTACGAGCTGGAGCGGAGGTTTAAGCAGCAGAAGTACCTGTCGGCGCCCGAGAGGGAGCACTTGGCCAGCATGATTCACCTGACGCCGACCCAGGTGAAGATCTGGTTCCAGAACCACCGGTACAAGATGAAGCGCCAGGCCAAGGACAAGGCGGCGCAGCAGCTGCAGCAGCAGCAGCAGCAGCAGCAACAGGACGGTAACCTGTGCCAGCAGCAGGCGCAGTCCCCGCGGCGCGTCGCCGTGCCCGTGCTGGTGAAGGACGGTAAACCGTGCCAGAACGGCTCCAACACGCCGACGCCGAACCAGCAGCAGGTGCAGCAGCAGAACCAGCAGCAGGGCCAGCAGCAACAGAACGGGGCCGGAGTCGTGCTCGCGTCCTCGACCAACAGCCTGAGCCAGCATCAGAGCCAGCAGCAGGTGAACGCTTTGGAGCTGGAGGAGATGTCGCCCAGCCCCCCCTCGCTGCACAGCCAGCTCAACATGGCCCAGATAGACACGTCTGCTGTAGATTACACCAGTAACATGGTCAGCTCAAACCTCCTCTACGGCAGAACGTGGTAGGACCCAACACAGTACTGTCACTTTCCACTCCTTTTTTTCTATGTGAACCTGCGGATGAGCCCATGCAAAAGCAAAACACTGCAACACTCACACCCACCACCACCACCACCACCACAGTCATATATAGATATATACACATAGAATAGTATGTGTGTATAAATATATATACTTCTGGGGGGCTCCAAAAGGTGTCCCTTTGGTGTCGGAGAGGACGAGCGTGGCGCACAGAGGCGCACCAGCTGATCAGGGCACATTTTCTTGACATCTCTGACAAGGGGGGAGTCTATTTTTGAACACTGCAGAAATGGCCGCCCTTGAGAGCAACGACTCTGTCGTTTCTGGACCTTTTTTTGTAATCCATGTTTTCTTTTTCTTTTTTTTTTTTTTTGGGACCTTTCCTCATGATGTTTTAAGCGTAGTCTATGTGGTTTGATGAAACAAAAAGGAATGCTGCTTCACTTGAGTTCGGACTGGAGGGTTTTTGGGGGGTGGGGGGTGGTTGGGGAGGAAGGGGGGAGGGAGGGAGGTGGGATCAGGTCTGAGGTCCACTAAAGCCACCACGCTCCTTCCTCGCGGTGATAACCTGGTATTTTATCATATTAATATTGTAAACTAATGTATTCATTTAGACTTATTGAATAAAGTAGGGACTTGTATATTTGGCTAACACACAAGAATGCGTTTAACTGTATAATAATCGTTATTGCGTCGACTTTTATGTTTTTTTTCTTTATTCTTTTGTAAGTTAAAAAGAAACAAATGCGTGATGGCTGCTGTATATGTTTCAAAAAAAACCAAGTGAACGTTAACAATAAATAACTTGAAGTGTGAGAGCTATTCCTGAACAAGTAATTTTTTTTTTAAGGGGGAATCTGTTTTGGAGTGCATTTTCATTATGTTGTGATTGAGACCAAATTGAGCTGGAAAGCAAGGTCGATGAGGGAGCCAGTATTGTTCAGGTGACATTTTGGAGGGCTGCCTTTCATGGGAGAGATGTCTGCAAGAGTCTCAGACCGGGAATCACCCTTTTTCAAAAAAAAAAGAAAGAAAAAAAAAATCCCAGCACTCCCCTGCACGTTGATCGCCTCCATTAATTTACGCATCGATGTATGGACGTTTAATTTTTTTTTTTTTAAATCATAAACTCTTCACTCACAGCGCAATTACTCTGCCTAATAAGCTCAGACCTTCGTTTTGCCGCAGTATAATTGGTCAATTTTTTTGGGAGAGAATGCGAGCTACAATAAAAAGCACATTGGATATTATTGTCAAAAGAGCGAAAACATATGCCAAACAAGTGCGAATAATATTCACAATATTTCTATTACAGATGTGAAAAGAAGTTATTATTATTATTATTATTATTATTATTATTATTATTATTATTATTATTATTATTATTATTAACACAATTCATTTCAAACGTCCTTTCAAAACAAAGCTGAACACAAGTATTGAATGGGAAGCTATAAAATTTGAGTCATTACATTGATCTTTGACACTACTCTCCCTGTCACAACCTGTTTACTAATTTGATTTCCACTTTTTAATGTTTTATTCAAACTTTACTTCAGTTTATATAAATGTAACCTTTAAACATTCAAGCAGAGTTATGGATAACTGTGGACACATTTTTTGGGGGGGGGATCAAAATAAAATGCCGCAGTTTGAAATTTATTTTAACAGAAAAAAATGTGTTTTAATTTTATTTTGTAGTTTATGTCCTATGAAATTATTTGTTTTGCACTCGACTAAAAATAGTAAATACTCCACCGTATTCTAGTAGCATTGGTACAAGGGATTGCTAATATAATATAAAAAAATGCATGTTATTTTGGTTTCTTTATCGACTTAATTCAGTTTCCATTCATATAGAAATGCACCTCCAAAACTGCACTTCTGGCAATTGTTCCAACGGCTCCTGCAGCACATTGTCTCACTTTCTTTCTTTTTGTGTGTTTTGGATCCCTCACACACACTCGTGCAGGCAGGTACGGACGCACAGGCGGGACTCGTCCTGCTCGCTCTCTGCAAAAGGCGGATGATTTGTGCAAACAAACTCCAAAGTGTTTAAGGTCATCACTTAGCGTCAGTGTCGCTTCCCCTTTGCTTGTGTCCTTGAAAACCATTTTTTCCACCCCCCCTCCCCCCCCCCCCCACCTCCTCACCCCTTCGTTGTTTAGCACCAGCAGTGGTCGTTAAAAGAATGTAACATTTCATTTCCTGTGGTCATTTAAACATGTGGGAAAATTACTTCTCAATCTCCTTTGCTGATGACACCCTGTGATGATGATGATGGCTATCAGTGTATCTCAATGGAGACCTTGGAGGGCCTCTATTTCCAGCCCCTTCACATACCTGGCAGCTGTATGTATATGTGCTATCATCCGCACACTCGAAGGAAGCGCCGGAGCCAATATGCACCTGACATTTGGAATTGAGCACAGCAACTCCATCAGAAGGGAGTTTGATAAGAGCATTAAAAAAAAGGAGAGAGAGAGAGAGAGAGGAATGCATTCCACAATATACACTTTGATGCTGCAAGATGCTCCTGATAGATTTTGTCTCCAAATTGAGGGCATGAATGAGCTGTCAACAAAGCTTTTGATGGTGGACCACATGAAATGAAAGTGGAGGTGAAGCCATTCTTTTCTCCTTTCAATGGACATAGTTATGGCGCACTAATAGGCTATGCTGGGTAATCACTGGCTATTGTGCCTGTTGCTTCTCTCGGTTTATTGGGAGGGGGGGTACCTCTCTTTGTAAGGGTATATGAGACAGGCTGGGCACTGTAATTGGTGCTGGCATCATCATCTCTGTGTGGAAAGTTTCGGGGCTGCAGAATGTTGCGTTATGTCCGTGTGTGTGTTTGGTGTGTGTGTGTGTGTGTGTGGCTGCAGAGTAAGCTTAAAGCAGGCTGTGTTAACAAGCTCCGCGCCCCCCCTACGCGAGCATTCGGCCGCACACACAGAGCTCATATTTACGTACACAAACAAAGCAGCTGAGTAAGTCATACATCATATATAATAGCGGACATTTCAATCATGGCTGGAAGGGGTACGCACACACTTCAGTGCCATGTATGTTGCGAGCATAAAGCGTGGAGTGGAGGAGATTCTATTTCACAGAAGTAAAGAATTTTTTAGACCATTCTTCCCAGGTAATTGCAGGTTAGGCTGCATAATGCCAGCCGGGAAGGAAGCCTTGCTTCAGTCTGCAGCCACCACCACCACCCCCTTCCTCCCCCCCAACTCCTTTTCCTCCACCCCCCCCAACTCCTTTCCTCCCCCCATTATTCTACTTAATATGTCAGAAGGTCTGATCGCAGAGAAACCTTTTCAAGTCCTATTGATGTGTTCCTCAATTGACCATGGCGACCTAGCAACCTAGAGAGCGCTAATTGGCAAGGGCTTAACATTATTGGCTGCAGAGTTTACACGCAAATATAGGGCCAACATATAACATCACCGTCTTTTCAGCAGTACTGGAGGGGGGGGGGTTAATCTTAAAGGTGTGCTCCGACAATCACTGCTACGTTTGATGTGGTTTAGCAATTATAACTTAAAGCTAAAAGATGAGCTCGCGCTTCGAGACGCCAAAAAATTCCGCCTTAAAAGCAATAAAGCTGTGACATCTCAAAGCACCGAGGAACATCGATTTAGCTGCGCTTGATTTAGGTTTGCTCGAGTGATTTAAAGAGGCGAGGTGCGCTTTATTCGCGCCACACAAACGCAGGGGACTGGCGAGACACCGAGCGAGGGTTTTTTAATGAGTGGATCGCCCTCGTGTTACACCAAGGAGAGCCGGGGTTCCTCTGCTTCTGTTTTTTTTTTTTCCTCTGTCACAAGCTGCTCCGTTTGTTTGGCCGCAATGACGCTCAGCGAGCCTTCGTGTCTTTGCCCCCCCTCCCCCCCTCCCCCCAGCATGCAGGGGAAAAAAAGACAAAAAAAACCCCAATAAAACCCAACAAAGTTCCCCGATTGCACTCGTTTTCAAATGGCAAAAAAAAGGCAGCAAATAATCATCTTCCTACAGAGTGGGAAAAAAATATTTCAAGGAGGTCATAGGACTCTGAAAGCATTTCTCACTCTAATAGATTTTCATGAAATTAAATACATGAGACCACATTTTTACCGTTGCCTTCGAGTTGGATGATAGCATGAACTGAAACACGCACACACACAAACACACACACACTCTTTGGTCTATTTCTGGACTTCCACTGACTAAGACCGTTGCTTACTATGAATACAATTTTAGTAACATGAGGCTTTGTAGGGCTTCTAAATACTATTCACAACTGTGTATAAGGAGGTGAGGGGGGGGGTGAACGTTGAAGGACCAGGTTAGGTAGGAGTGTGTATGTGTGGGTGCAGGAGTAGGTGGGAGGGTGGTTGTGGGGTTGGGGTGGTGGTGGTGGTGGGGGGGGGGGGCATCCCTGATTAGAAAACCATGTCACATTCTCTCCTCCAGCGGCCGGACTCGCAGCACAGCCAGTAATCCCCCCTCCAAAGTCCCCCTATGCATGTTATTCAATTCTCCCATAAGTAGTTAGAGAAACTGTTTTCAGTCGCCACTAATAACTACTGACCTCCAGTGACACAGGCCGACAATGGGTTTGTCAGGCCTGAAACGCACAACTAAAGAAGCTGATTAGGAACTCAAGAGGTTTGAAGCAAGAATCAATGGCCGCTCTGTCCCGCCACAGTGCCTCCAGCATGGCACCCATGATTGTGGGACCTCCATTAGTTATGCCTCATTAAGTCCCACAAACTCTTCTTTAAGGAAATTAGTTGAGCCGGTTCTGAAATCTATTACGGCAAAGAATCCCCCACTGAGGAGCCTCCTCCGTGTGCGTGTGTGTGTGTGAAATAGAGAGTGTGTGTGTGTGTGCAGGCTTTAGGACAGGAGAGGCTGGCGCTGCGTGATGACTCCCTCTGACCCGTGACATTAAATCCAACTGTATACACTCCGACAATATCGTTGAGAATTAAGGAGCTTTGGGTCCAAACACCCATCCTCCCAAATTTGTCCCATAATTCCAGGTTTCGAGTACCCACGGCTAATGCTAACATGCACACGCAGGCCCCTGAATAATCAAGTG